>JAVTVY010017919.1:0-72990 GCA_036873755.1 Hanleya hanleyi
AGCAAATTATACATATCGGTTAATGGTACGGTAGTACTGTATATTTTACCCATAGGGGCCTAAGCATGATGTCATGCAATCTCGAGTGCAGTGCTAATTACACATCACCGCATAAACAAAATAATTAATTGTACCAATATATGATCAGTACCGTATGTATGTAATATTTAATTTTGTATCGCTTCATGATTTTAAGCTAGCTATTTCAATAGTAGCCTACACTAAATTGATTTGTATCACCATGGTAGCTAAAATACCAGAAGTTCATTAATTAATAATTAGTAATTAATGAACTTGTGAAAATACCAATACCTGTATACTACTAATACTAGTTAATACTACTGTTATGGTTTTTTTGTCCTGTGCCTGCCTTTGACCAGCTGTGGCATATCTGTGCAAATAGATGATTCTGATGATGTATGACAACTTTTGCTGAGAATTATTGGCATTGGCCATAAACTACATATATGCTTGGATGTTATGCCACTTCTGAGGAAAAACATACATAGTCTGGCCAATTTTGAACATATCTGAAATTCATTCTGAGTAGCTACGTTAAATATACAGAATGTATATTTCAGCTGTGGGTTTTGTTTCTCCCTTTTTCCAGGGGGGGGGGGGGCTTTTTTCTACTTCTGTAGTCCGTTTGGAACAAAACTTACAGACTGAGATTCGGTTATTAAGTGAAATAATAAGATTACTGGTAAGAATTCTGGCGCTATGCAGTCTACATGATGTACGGTCGAACCACTCAAACCCTAAACTCATTCATACAGCTCCACCCGTAGATCAGATCTCCGCGTGACACACGGAATCTACGCGTAACTACACGTAAACTCCGTGTAGTTGATTTCCGCATGGCTCCGCATTGGCCACGCGGAATCATGCGGAGTATTGGGACGATTCAACACGGAATCTACGTATAGAAAACTCCGCATGACACGGAGGAACGCGGAAACTGAGAAATGACTGAAATATGCATATTGACACGGAGAAAACTCCGCATGACACGGAGGAACACGGAAACTGAAAAATGACAGAATTATGCATATTGCACAGCCCTTATTAAAATACAAGCCTTCTGGTGACTAGTTGCAGCAATATTGCAGCAATATCTTTTCCTATGCAAATTAGGTTGCTGCAATAGCGGCAATATTGTTGCAACAAGTCGCCACAAGCTAAAATTGCAGCAGCATTCCAGTCAAGCATGTTGCTGCAATATTGCATGTACATATGTGATTGACATCCGAAAATCACAAAAATGTGCAAATATTTAAGTTTGTAACCCAACCAAGTATAATAACATCTCTCACGAGTCCTGGGTGCCTGGTTTACAAGGACGAATGGAAAGAAGATATTGGGGTGATGCACTGGCACAGCTCCTCAGATAGCTCACATATAATCACAAACACAAGTTAATTTGTTAGGTTTTGAATATGAAGAACAAGACAAGAAGGTGATATGAATTATATTTAATTTGGTATTTTAAACATGTTAAAGGTTGAAATATCACTATTATAAACTTGAGTGGCATAATCGACTCAGCATGGTATTGTATATTTTCCTACCTGTTATCCAGAGTCCTAAACAAGAGACGGTATGTAAATACTTAGGAGGTGTGGGGCTTTTCAAAATTTATTGCACTGTCTGGCCCTGGCAATATATTTAATTAGATATATGAAACTCCAATGCATAATAGGAGCAAACTCTCTCATGATCTGGGAAGACTATCAATTTCTTTAAATTGTGAATAGTTAACACACTTTAGCATGTTCAGTGACATAACCATGTCACGATTTTATAAAAAAATCTTTCATCTAGGCATCCAATAATATTTCAACACTCGGTTCACTGAAAGGATTGATCCATGCCTTGTGAACGTGTTTTTTTCCAGTAAATTCCAGCACAGTGCTACTTCTTTGAAAATTACGGATCGACAGTATGTCTTGTGTCACAACTCCAACCTGGGCAGGGGTGTCCAGTGTGCCTCTTCATGCTGTTCTTCCGAAATTCCCCAATATCAGTTCCACAATCAGTACACCGATATAGGCCTACCTGAAAATAAAATGCAAACAAATAAAATCAAATATAAAATTAATATTTTGACGTTTTTGCCCATATTTCGGATATAAATTTTTACACAAATGAATCTTTTGGATATTAAACAATTATTGAAATTAATAGTTTATCAAGGATCACAATTTTGCTTTTCTGAATTTCTTGGTGAAGTTGCCACACATGCCATAGTTGTACAGTGTGCTCTTTTGAGCAGAATTTGTTGTGGAAATGTCAAGAACGAACGAGCATGTTCAGGTGGTGGTTTTACATTTTTCAACTTAACAAACACAGTCACAGGTTTAATTAAACTTGGTTGTTTTTTGAACTTCAATGAGTAACATGAAAGACAACCACGGAACATCACAGTGAACAATCTCACCAGATGTGTTGTTGTTGTCGAATGTCGTCGGACGCACATCAGCCCGGCGGCCTTTTGGGGTAGGGTATTCGGACACATGATTCACACGTCATCATCAAATGGCAGTAAGAGTGTTGCCCAAACGTTTGTCAGACTACCAAGTGTATAATTAAAAGCATCCATTTACGACATACTGGTTGAACCAGAACTGGACAGAAGTACAACGAACACCCGCCAACAACTTTTGAAACAGCGAAATTTGGCGCTATTCTTGCAGGGGAAATTCATTCAGTATCATCACTCAGGCGGATGGTAGAGTGAGTCTGTTGTTATTGTGTCTGTTTTGGATGTACCGACCGACTAATCATGTTGTTGTTCAATGACAAGAATATCATTTTAGTTGTTTTGAATTAGCGTCTGCTCTCTCTCTCTCTCTCTTCCCGCGACTTCCCCCAACCTCTCAATGCTACGCGCCAAAAATAAACGGCTCGAGAAGTGTATGTATAAAAACTCGGACTTCAACCTAAAATCGGATCTCTGGATCAATTATTTTTCTTTCATGAGAATACTACCAATTCTCACTTAGAATACTGAACTGTCTGAAGAATAAAATAATTCTTGTCGTTTGTAAGGACAGTAATTAGTCTTAATTAAACTTGTCACGATACTTCTAATTTTGGAGTCCGCTTCCGGATTTTTGGAGTTTCGATTCCGAATTTTTTGCAAATCGGCAATTCATCTGGCCTTTGCTAGGGTTCAGTTTTCGTGGATCCATATTTGCGTGAACTCTGTAACTAAATTGATCAAGTCTATGTTGTCTAAAAAGTATCACTGCGAAAGCAAAGACTCAGAAGAAAGAAATATTTGAATACTTGGGCTACATCAATGTTTAAAACTGCTGCTGATTTCACAAGACTCTAAAACTCCCGCGACTTTGAATGGAAATCCAAATGTTGAATACAACAACAACATGCCGAATGTGGATAGTTTTGTTTCCTTTAACTTATTCCAGTTTAACTTAAGGACTTTGTTTCTTTTGCAAAAGCCATGTGACAGAGGTCTGGTGTAATAATTTTATTAATTTGATTTATTTAGAGTTTGCCTTTCCAAAAATAAATAAATAAACAAAAAAATAAATCACTGAGTTATTTTTTTTTTTTTTACTCCAAAGAAAGGTAAGGTAATATTTTTTCAAAGGATAATCCTTAAAGTATTAATGAACTAATGAGAACAAAAGTATAACAATAGTGAGAAACGAGCATATATTTTGAGCCTTGGATACGTACCGGTAGTGAAAATGATAAGTACTGATTACGGTTCATGTTAGTTTGGTGAGGTTCTGCTTGAGAAACTATAAGATAACTTTTGTTCATAAGATTTTGACTTTTATAATATGTCTATTCTTGAGAGTTGAATTAAAACAGAACTTGATTGAACTTTCATTTGTTTGTTATGTCATTTACATGTAGTGCATTTGGCTGTATTGGGGAATGTTGTATTTGATGCCATTGAAATTGTGCTCTTATATGTAGTACATTATCTTACATTGCTATGTCCAATACGGCCTGGACCTGTATAAATGTATATCCTATTATTGAAAAATAATCTAAGTCCAATCCATGTCAAAAATAATCAAAGTCCACAAACTCCGTGTCCTTCCGTGTCAACACGGAGAAAGCTCCGTGTGGATATATTCAGCTTACACGGAAATTTTGCAGTTCCGTGTTGTTCCGTGTAAATTCCGTGTAGCTCCGTGTGAATGCGGAGATTTGAGCTACGGGCTGAATGGAGCCTCCATTGATCACGCAATGAATGGCCACGGAATATGGCACATCGATGATCTAGTGCCACACAACTGCACATATATAAAACATTTATATATGGTTGAAAGGCAGCTATAAACATGTTCTCAACTATTCCTGATAACATTATTGTCCAGGTAGAAGATAAGTATTTTGAAGGGCATTCAGGTTATTTCGTTTATTTAACCAAATTATATCTGAACTGGAAGCGGTCGCCATGTTTTGTTCGTCTGCTCAATGACGTCATTGGCTAGCAAGGGGAATCCCCAGCAGCCGGCCGCACAGCATGGCGAGAGGCGAGAAGCCGTCCTTGAGTTACTTGAGCGGGACACATCCTATCATGTTCTAAATGACGAGACGTGAAAAACAAATCCAAACAACCCTACCGCAAATGTATAGAAGTAGGTTTCCCAGGGGGACAAACATTGATCCTATACCCCCAGTATGGGACTATATGGGGCTATATCGTACTTTTTCCAAAATTTCACCGATTCGCTGCGGGACACTTCCTATCATGTTTGTCTTGACGAGACTAAGAAAACGAGACCCCACAACCTATACCGCAAATGTCGAGAAGTAGGTTTCCCAGGATGGTCCTATACCCCCCATACCCCATATAGGCATTTTCCCGTAATTTAGGATAAAGTCCGTGTTCCGTATTTTTTTCAGGAAAAATTTTACATACACCCACCCTGGAACTAGGGGGAGATAACTCAATTGATAGGCAAGCCCCGTTAAGCCCGGCGACCTATATACCCCCATACCCCATATAGGCATTTTCTCGGATTTTTCGATAAAGTCCGTGTTCCGTTTTTTTTTTAGGAAAATTTTTACATGTACCCATCAATGACTGGATGCCCCTTCACATAGGCTTCACATTGATACCTCATACGACTCCATCGATCCATTATGGGCTCCCCTAGATCGCAAAACGTCTATTTCCATACCCTTTTTCCACAATTCCCTGTCTGCGCATGCGCAGAATGGTGACGACGCTCGAGCCACTAGTCCAGTCAGATGCTCCTTCACATAAGCTTCACTTTGATACCTCACTCGAACCCATCGGACCATTAGGGGCTCCCCTACATCCCAAAACGTCTATTTCCATACCCTTGGGCCACCGCGCATGGGCAGAATGCCGATAGTTCAACCCCACTCCCAGCCCATTAGATGCCCCTTCACGAATGCTTCACTTTGATACCTCACTCGACCCCATCGGACCATTAGGGGCTCCCCTACATCCCAAAACGTCTATTTCCATACACTTGGGCCACCGCGCATGCGCAGAATGCCGATATGTCAACCCCACACCCAGCCCATTAGATGCCCCTTCACGAATGCTTCACTTTGATACCTCACTCGACCCAATCGGACCATTAGGGGCTCCCCTAGCTCCAAAACGTCTATTTCCATACCCTTGAGCCACCGCGCATGCGCAGAATGCCGATATTTCAACCCCGCACCCAGCCCATCAGATGCCCCTTCACATAAGCTTCACTTTGATACCTCACTCGACCCCATCGGACCATTTTATCTAGGGACTACTTTTTCCGCGACCGCATCACCGCCAGATCGCATCACCGCGGATGAATACATGCCCTTGCCCACCACGTGACGTCATACTACCAGATGCACTAATTCTTTGAGACGGCGTATTCTTTTTGAAACGGCGCACACCTTTGCATGGACTATAATGCATTTGACCTCTACGCCAGATTCTTACGCCAGGTCAAGTTCAAGTTCAAGTTCAAGTTTATTGCACCAAACACCCGGTATAGGGCAGAGTACAAAACAAAACAAAGTAAAATGCTTACCCCAAATATAGGGTTAAGAACAAGAATACCAATGAAGTCAGAAATACAGTTTTACGTTCCGTCATATCATAGGTGTTCATAAATGTAGCTCTTTTATTGAGCTGACACTGTACTAGACTACAAGTATCTTATCTATAGCCTATACTGAACATAATATGTAGGCTACATATAGCCATGAACATTCACAGAACGTAAACAGAATGCATACATTACTACATATATATCATGGTAGTAGGTCAAGTCTCTTGTTGTACCAACTGTATAGGTTATCACCAATCAGGTTTATTTGAAGGCGATCATTATTGGTTAATAAATACACAAATTTACCATCCGGTGTCAAAGTACCAAAGACAATATTTGTCTCATTTATTTTGTCAAAAAGAATTTTTCTCTCAATATTGAAAATTTGGCACTGCATAACAAAGTGGAATTCGTCTTCTCTTATATTACATTTGGGGCATAAGCGTTGCTCCACAGGTGTGATTGGACGCGTATGTCTACCAGTCTCAATTTTCAGTTTGTGATTACTGAGGCGTAGTTTTGCTAGGAATGTTCTCACTTTGGTGTTACGAATCAGAAGCAGATATTCCTCTAACTTAATATTGTTTTTTAATATACGATATGTTCTCATTTTGTTACTTGATCCATCAGCATGGTCCTGCATAGATTAGTTGAATTGGTATTCAAAGTGAGAGTTTAGGGCTTGTATTATTTGTGATTGAGAGCATTGTTTATGATCTAGGCCTAACGTATCGTTGATATATTTAGTAAGTTTGTACAGCCAACCAGTTCGATGCTGACATAATTTACGTTGTTCTTCTAAGGCATGATAAGTTAGCCTGTCTGGGTAACTGTTAATATAATCATACTATTTTATGGTCCTTACAGCAATGTCAAGCATCAATGGATATATCCCTAATTCTGCTCTCGCACCATTATTATTCGTTGTTCTATGAACCCCAAGAAGTCTTTTACAGAATCTATTCTGAATTTTTTCGGGATTTAAAGTGTCCGTGTTTTTTCTAAGTAGATAATCTGTCCCCCATACTTCCGAACCATACAATATAACTGGCTTTATTAAAGTTTTATATAAATGACAAGAAATATCTATTGGGATATTTCTATGTTCTAGATTGTTATGCAGGGCATAAGATGCACGTAATCCTTTATTTCCTAACATAGTGGTGCATTCATTAAAATTTCCAGTTCTGAAAAAAGTCACTCCAAGATATTGGTAACTGTCTGCAATTTCTAATTCTATGTCATTGATCTACACATTTAGGTCCTCTCTTGAATATAACAATTTTGGTTTTTTCAAAGTTTGCGTTTAGTTTATTAATTTGACAAAATGTGTCTAGACTGTTCAGGCATCTTTGTAGGCCTTCAGGCGATTCGGACATTAACATAAGATCATCTGCAAATAGAAGATGTGATACATTGAATCCATTCAATTGAACGGGATCAGAATCCTGTGGTATAAAGTTTTTTATATCATCGATAAATATATTGAAGAGTGTTGGAGATATGCTACACCCTTGTCGAACTCCTACATAGGATTGGAAACTGTCCGACATTTCATCATTGACCTTGAGTTTATACTTGATGTTATCATATAAAGATGATGAGGTGTTAAATCACGTTACCATACTACTGACCTATACCCCCATATAGCCAGTATGGGACTACTTGGGCCTATATACAGACCTACCCAGGTCTCGATGAACTTTATCGAAAAATTTCACCGCTTAGCTCTGAGACCCCTCCCATCGTGTTTCTCTTGGCGAGACGAGAAAAACAAAACCAAACAACCCATAGTAAAGTCCACAAAAAAGTCCCAGATTGGACCTATACCTCCCATAGCTCGTATGGGGCTATATACAGACCTACCCAGGCCTCGGCGAACTTTTTCGAAAAATTTCACCGCTTAGCTCCGGGAACCCTCCCATCGTGTTTTTTCTTGGCGAGACGAGAAAAACAGGACCAAACAACCCATAGTAAAACTCACAAAAAAATTCCCAGGTTGGACCTATACCCCCATAGCCATGGGGCTATATACATATACGTGAAAAATTTCACCGGTTATCTCCGAGACCCTTCCCATCGTGTTGTTCGTGGCGAAACGTGAAAAACGAGACGAAACAACTCATAGGGCCTAGTAAAACGCGCAACCCCCCCCCCCCCACCCCAGGCATTTCCCCGTGTATTGTAGAGATAAAGTCCGTCTTCCGCATTTTTTATATTTCTGTGAAAACATACACCCACTGCCGCACCCTACCTCTGTCACCCCGATAAGCCCGGGGAGGGGGGGGGGGGCGATATTAGTCCTAATAGAATAGAGTCGATAGGAGTATATTCTAGGGTAAATTACAACACATATAAGGGACGTGGAAAGAGGTGCCGACATACTGACTGCGTCACATGACTTCACAGAATATTCTTCTGGTTAACCTATTTAAAGCACATACCAAGAATCTAAAGAATCGTTATATGTGTTGTATCTCAGGTACGCTTTTATTGTACCTGTTCATGTGGCAACTTGGATGATATGACCACACGACCCCTAGCACCGGCATAAGCGGTATTAGATACAAATCTAGAGAGCTATGGTGGAAATGCTCTGACAACTCGTATGCTGATAATTGGTGAGCTGTTTCGCTGTGACAACTCGAACATTGGAGATTGGTGAGCTGTATCGTCGTCAGATGTAAATGACGGCATTTAAACACAAAAGACTAGTCTGTAAGGCCCGATGTCGACCCAGCATCAACTTCCCACAAATGCCAACATATATCAAAGACCAAAAGGTCTGTACAGGAGGCGGGCCTCGGGGACGAAACGTCCACCAGCAGAATCTCGCCATATACAGGTAAAAATTACAACACATATAAGGGAAGTGGAAAGAGGTGCCGACATACTGACTGCGTCACATGACTTCACAGAATATTCTTCTGGTTAACCTATTTAAAGCACATACCAAGAATCTAACGAATCGTGATATGTGTTGTATCTCAGGTACGCTTTTATTGTACCTGTTCATGTGGCAACTTGGATGATATGACCACACGGCCCTAGCACCGGCATAAGCGGTATTAGATACAAATCTAGAGAGCTATGATGGAAATGCTCTGACAACTCGTATACTGGTAATTGGTGAGCTGTTTCGCTGTGACAACTCGAACATTGGAGATTGGTGAGCTGTATCGTCGTCAGATGTAAATGACGGCATTTAAACACAAAAGACTAGTCTGTAAGGCCCGATGTCGACCCAGCATCAACTTCCCACAAATGCCACCATATATCAAAGACCAAAAGGTCTGTACAAGGGGCGGGCCTCGGAGACGAAACGTCAACCAGCAGAATCTCGCCATATACAGGTATGTGTCCGTGTTCCGTATTTTATATCTGGAGAAATTCTACATGCATCCACCCTGCCTCTAGAGGGCTGCACCATCGATGCCAAAGGGGAACCCCCATTTTGTTTGTTAATTTTTTGCGGAGATATACTGGACAATATACTGAATGCTTCACTCGTCCTAATAACATCATCCAACACCTATAGATTATGTTTATTACTATAAATCTTTCTTGCCATGGTTTCAGGTATTTTTTCGACCTTCCCCGCTCCAAGGTCACACCCGATCGAGTCAGGGAGCTCTTTTGTGTTGGAGGTAGTTTTTGGTCTCTTGAGCTGGTGGCGCCCCCTGGCGGGACTCTCCGTCATCTCCCCAAGAGTTATTTCCCTGGAAAATGGGCCTTTAAATACGCTTTGTATAATACTGACGTCCCACGTTTTGAATTATTTTAATTTTACTGAAATAAATCAACACTAGTACAAATAGTTGTCGAATTCATTTTCTGTGGATTTACAACCTGGTTTGCCTATGTGATTATCTAGAAGAAGAACGACAACACCAAGAACAACAGTAAGCCTACTTTGCAAACGGCGACGGATGCTGAGTTTTTATTAAAATGTCTCCCATCAGTGCATGTGCGCATGCAAATGGACTTTTTCGGACAAGATAGTGCCTCGCGAATAATATTGGGGCTTTTACAGTAGAGTGGAACAAATAGCAGTTCAAGTAAAAGGCAATTCAACAGTATTCGACTATATATGCTACCGTAAGCCACCTAGTATTGGAAAACCCTATTGAAGTGGCGTATTCCCGCATATTCATCCCAGATAAGGTCCAGTTCCATTATGTTGCTGTTCCGATGCATCCATCAGGCGTCCAAAAAGGTGTAGCATTATCGTAGACACCTGCCCATTTATAATTTCCCATCGGCCAGTACCAGGCATCATAAATATATTTCACACGGAATCCGTTTTCGAGTCCAGAATAACCGCCATTAAAAACATAGGTGTATGTATATCTCGCGCCATTTTCCTGAATGTACGAAACATACTGCCAATTGGACCCATGATAGTAACTTGAAAACGCGTCATTTTCATTTTGCAGGGTGACCCAGTCCCCCCCCCACGCGACTTTTTTTCCTTGTGAGAATTCCAAATTAACCTCAGGCTTGCCACCATTAACAGTTAGCCACATCCAAACGTCCCCGTAAGAAGTAGGTAGGTTCTTAAGCTTTCGCTTCTGGAAACCACATTTATCCCATTTGAAGGACCTCCTTACGTTAGAATTACAATGTAGGCGCACCTGAAAGCCCTCGCTAATACCGGTGTTGAACGTCGTGGTCATAGACTCAGTCATATGAGAAACTGAATAACACCCGAAAAACCAACCATTTACACACTCCCATGTTCTCCTATTCCCTTCTCTGTCGTATAACCCAATCCATGAACAAGATTCCTGCATCTCAGTTGGAATGAACCACATAACTTGGGCATTCCCGGTAGTAAAGTCCATCTTTATAACCAGTATATGGTCATCTGTACATTGTCGTCCGTCATTCAGCACGTTTCTCTTCCGTCGAAGCTCATCATGGTCAGGTACTGAAGGACCACGCTGGACAAATCCAGATGCTAGACAATTACCAGTGTTCGGCTCAGGGATATGAAATATACGTCCACGAATATGTCTGTTGAAGTCGTTCATTATGTTTCGTAACCTGGGGCCGGTCATATTCCCCTGGGGCGTAGTGAAAGCAACATATACGCTCGCACCAGGATTCGACTGTTGGAAGTCTTGGATAATTCGCCTGCAGCTTCGACAAGGCAAATAATATGTATATAGATAAATGATATTCGGGGGTCTTCCTTCTCTGCCCTGGAATGCATAAGCCATAGGACTGTAAGCAACATTTAACAAAATATCCTCAGTATGGATTGTCCGATGACCAGCACGATTAAGTCGAGTATTGAATTCCTCGCCGAGATGGTCTGGGCGCGAAGCAGCAAAATTATAGGGGTAATGGCCCGGATAAACAGGATACAAAGCATGGTTGGAGTCCATATCATCTGACGGAAATTCTCCTACGAATACCAGGTTCTCTAGGTTATTTAGTGGTGGTAGGTACAGTGCAGCGAACTGAGTACCAACTCGTATCCTTGTAGCGTTTCCAGCCATCTGACGAAATGTAGAAACGATTTGTTTCTCATTGATGGATACCGTGGTACATGTAGTGGCCAGTAAGACAAACAGTCCCACGATGATCGACTGCTCTCTGATTGACGACATTTTAGGGGTCTGAAAATATAAATATTCGACAGTAGAACAAGGCGTGATGGCTCACATATGAAGTACTTATTTTCCGAAGCCGTTAGTCACAAACAATTAAATAATCCGATTCTGTAGGCTCTTAACTTGATATTCAGCTCTTGTTCAGAAAATGTCCAGCTTTAGCTTCACGTCAGGACGAAAGTCGGAGCGGCCACTTCCGTTTTGAACTACTCGTAGAGGCTCTGGGGGCAGATTACGCGCCCTAACAACAGCCGGTTTCTGTAGACGCGTTCTGAGTTTTGGTTTCCAGTGAAGCTGAAACTGGGCAGTTTCTGATAAACTAGGTCTGAATTTAAAGGTCAGTTTATACAGAATCAAATTATATTATTGTTCGTGACTAACGTCTTTGGAAAGTATTAGCCGTCCATTGTACTGTTTCAACAACTATGGCTGGTGAATAGCTTGGCGCCGGGACCTTAGTAGTATAGTCTAAGCATATTGGGCCTTAATGACCTAAAAAATTTGCATATTGTGGCGGTCACGTCGCGGTCAAAGAGGTCAAGGTCACTATAGTTCCGGCAGAATGACCAAAAACTACCTCCAACACAAGAGAGTTCCAATGTTTGCAGGGTATGTAGTCCTTCGCGTTGATGCGGTCTGGTGGTGATGCGGTCGGCCTCCGCGGACAGAAATTAGTCTCAAATACGTGGTTTTCTCGTGAGAATGTTCGGCAATCTTCAGGGACGAGAGGGGCCTCTACTGGACTGATTGGGTCGGGTGAGGTGTCAAAGTGAAGCGCTCCTCGGGGGCGATCCAGTCATGGGCGGGTACATGTAAAATTGGGATTTGTCCCGAAAATAAAAAAAGCGGAACACGGACTTTACCCTTAAAATAGGGGAAAACTACTATCAACCCTATCCAAAAGGGCTAATATCGATCCCTGGCTTATCGGGGCCTGCTGAGAGAGGCAGGGTGGGGGAGTGGGTGTATGCAAAAATAGGATTTGTCCCGAAAAAAAAAAAAAAACGGAACACGGACTTTATCACTACAATAGCGAAAACTCTCATCAACCCTATCCCAAAGGGCTAATATCGGTCCCTGGCTTATCGGGGCCTGCTGAGAGAGGTAGGCTTGCGGAGTGGGTGTATGTAAATTTAGGATTTGCCCCGAAAATATAAAAAGCGGAACACGGATTTTACCTCTAAAATAGGGGAACACTCCTATCAACCCTATCCAAAAGGTCTAATATCCGTCCCCCGGGGTTATCGGGGCCTGCTGAGAGAGGCAGGGTCGGTGTATGTAGGATTTGTCCCCCGAAAATATAAAAAGCGGAACACGGACTTTATCCCTACAATAGGGGGAAACTCCTATCAACCCTATCCCAAAGGGCTAATATCGGTCCCTGGCTTATGGCCTCAGGCTCCTAAATAAAAAAGGTCCCGATCCGTTAACCGCTACAAGTAATCTCTGCCAAAGACCAGAATTTTTCCGATTTTTTCCGCCTTCGTTGCAACGATTAATAGAAAGCCGTTGGTACCACTGGCAAGTACCGGTATTGTATTTGTTCTATTTCAGCTGCAAATTTTATTTCGATTCACTGCTCGATAACATGCCTCGCCGGGGCACTATTTGTGGGGCCTGTGCACTGCTTTCGGCAGGCAGAGAAAACAGCGAAATGTGTAGAGGCGCGCACAGCTTGAAATTTTGACGGTAAAAGTTTGACAAGAAGTTTGTCACCTTTTAGCCCTTGAAATAAACTACTTCCTGTCGAAAGATGAAAGTCTAAACTCAATTAGGGAACCAGCGAGGTACAATTTTGTTAATACTGCCGAACGTGTAAATTATTTAGGAGTCTGATGCCTTATCGGGGCCTGCTGAAAGAGGTAGGGTGGAAGAGTGGGTGCATGTAAAATTAGGATTTTGTCCCGAAAATATAAAAAACGGAACACGGACTTTACCCCTACAATAGAGGAAAACTCCTATCAACCCTATCCCAAAGTATAGTCACGGGATATTCATTCACATTGACCGTTGACCTCTTGGGGTCAATGAGCGTCAATATGCTCTTTAAGTGCACAAAGGTCAATGACTGCAAGTGTAGTACTCTGTATCTGGGGTTAGGGTGCGTAGGTGTATGACGTCACTTCCGGTAGGCGTGAATCGGGCGTGACCCTGGTGAACATGTTTAGACCTGCCTGACCTACATCAGGGTACTTTCATGTGAGTAAGTGAGTGAGTGAGTGAGTGGGATCCGACTGGACTGATGTATCGTCCGTTTTCATAATTTTGCGCATGTGCATTCTGGTCGTAGTATAGAAAGCAGGCATTTTGAGGATTCGTGTAGGTTTGTTGAGTGATTGAGGGACCATACCTGGTCAAATGGACAGTGTGGGGTATCAGTTTTACATTCGGGTCCTCGTCTTACATTTAGGAGTAGTATAGAAAACAACAATTTTGGGGCCCCAAGCTCCGAGCTCCGAGCTCTCGCCGGCCTCATCCCCGAGCTCCAAGCTCCCGACTACTCCATCCCCGAGCTCCGAGCATCCGTCGTTACGCCTTAACGCCCGTCACTACGCCTTAACGCCCTAGCATAACGCCTTGATGCCATGATATACACAGATGAAAGAAAAACAACAACAACAAGGATGAGAGATGAGAGAACAACAACATGTTTTTTTCATATGGTTTATTCTCCCCTCCAGTACATCATACCCACATTGGGGGAGCCGCGTTGTGTATGTTTACCATTCAAGAAGACTTCTCCAATCAGAGGCCGCCATTTGGCGCTGTATAAGTCATATTCGTTCTTGCCCGTTACTGCGTTACATGCATTCTCAGCTGCTCTTGTCCAATCAGAAGTCGCCGTTTCAGAAATTTTCATCTTTG
Organism: Hanleya hanleyi; assembly: GCA_036873755.1. Taxonomy (NCBI): domain Eukaryota; kingdom Metazoa; phylum Mollusca; class Polyplacophora; order Lepidopleurida; family Hanleyidae; genus Hanleya; species Hanleya hanleyi. The sequence continues at coordinate 14,537 of JAVTVY010017919.1, forward strand.
CTCGGTGTCACCTAATCGTCGTCGGGCAGGCCAGGATATTGTTCGGGCAGCATGTCTTGAAAGAGTTGTTTGCGCATCCTGATCGCATTTTCCAGGGCCTCAGTGTGTGGTAGCCCCATGTCCTCTTCCAAGTGACGCTTGGTCTTCATGATGGACCTGTGCGTGGGGTCGCCTTCCATTTCAAGCGGTAGTAAGATACGCCATATTGACGGTTGAACGTTGACTGTGCGTGTTTTGGCAATACACTTGATTTTATAGACAGTAACGCCCGTCAACGCTTAGCTTAACGCTTCAACGCCCTGGTGAACTAGCCCAGAAGCCTTGGTTTTCATCGAATTGCCACCAATACATCGGAATGCCGTGATGCCTGACAACGCACGTCGTTATGCCTTAACGCTCGTCTCAATGCCTGTCAACACCCGTCGTTACGCCTTAACGCCCGTCTCAATGCCTTAACGCCCTATCTTTACGCCTTAACGCCCGTCTCAGCACCTTAACGAGCGATAAAGGGGTTTTGGAGGACGATTAACCTTTGAACTCTGAGTGCACTTTCGGTCACGTGACCGGTAATGACCTTTGACCACGTGACCGGAAGTGACCTTTAACCCTGCGCTGCTAGGAAGTGCACGTCATCGTACGCAGGCGCACACACACACATACCTACGGGCTATAGGTATGTGTGTGTGTGCGCCTGCGTACGATGGCGTACACTTCCGAGCAGCGCAGGGTCAAAGGTCACTTTCGGTCACGTGGGCAAAGGTCATTACCGGTCACGTGATCGAAAGTGCACTCAGAGTTCAAAGGTTAATCGTCCTCGAAAAGCCCTTTGGGGGCACGATACTGAAACATCTTGGGAAACTGCTGTGAAAAGGCCCACATTTGGAGTCTAACTTAGAGGAGGCCCTAAACAAAGAGCCTATTCATATTTCATATATCAAAATAATTCTATGTATCTTAGGGATATTTTCAGGCCAAAACACTTGAGTGTTGAAAAAAAAATTTGACTGACTGACCAGTAATCGGCAACAACAACGACGCTCACATGTGGGCTCATTTTCCGCAAAATACATCAACTTCAGCTGACGGCTCATGTATCCACTACGCAAATGAGATGTTTATATTCACTACGACTCCATCAAGTAACTCCAGTAGCTTTCAAAAAAGTGGCATTTATGTGCTCATCGCCAGCTCGATCTGCAACAGTGACGAAAATGGCGCTCAAATCATAGCCTCGTTCCGAAGTGCATGATGTCATCCCCAATTCACCTCTAAATTCTATGTTTTTTTCTGAATTCATCCATCCTGATTTTCTATCAACCTTTAGACTGAATTCATATCAACACAATCTAAAAAAAATGCCATTTTCAATTTTAAAATCAACTTTTGAGGAGAATTCCAGTCTGTGACCTATAAAACATTGGGAAACTCCCTCGTTTTTTGTACGAAACAGTGCAGAGCATCCTTTATCGCTCGTAAGGCGCTGAGACGGGCGTTGAGGCGTAAAGATAGGGCGTTAAGGCATTGAGACGGGCGTTAAGGCGTAACGACGGGTGTTGACGGGCGTTGAGACGGGCGTTAAGGCGTAACTACGGGCGTTGAGGGCGTCACTGCATTTCGATGTATTGGTGGTAATTCGATGAAAATCAGGGCTTTTGGGCTAGTTCACCAGGGCGTTGAAGCGTTAAGCTAAGCGTTGGCGGGCGTTACTGTCTATAAAAGCAAGTGTATTGCCAAAACACGCACAGTCGACGTTCAACCGTCAATATGGCTTATACTTCCGAGTGCCAACGCACGTTCACCTGACGTTACGATATGATGCGCCACGAAAAAAATATGCATTTGATTGAAGATCCGAGGCACAAGAAGCCGATACAGAGATTGATGAGAGTATATCTACTGATACGGAGAGCTTGACCTCAGATACTCAGCCTACATCCCAGGAAAGTGAGATTGCTGAGAGTCTATATACTGCTACGGAGAGCTTGACCTCAGATAGTCAGCCTACATACCAGGAAAGTAGGCAGAACCTACCGTCTGGGATCGTATTGTGACAGCAACTATCAATACTCATGCTGCAGCGATCGAGGACGCCGGACAGGATAACTTACAACAGGCGTACACCCACATGCGCCCCTGCATCAGGAAAACAGCCATGGCGATCTATGAACAGTATAACTTACTACCGCTTAAAATGAAAGGCGACCCCACGCACAGGTCCATCATGAAGACCAAGCGTCACTAGGAAGAGGATATGGGGCTACCACCCACTGAGGCCCTGGAAAATACGATCAGCATGCGCAAACAACTCTTTCAGGACATGCTGCCCGAACAATATCCAGTAATGTCAGCAGGCCCCGATAAGCCAGGGACCGATATTAGCCATTTGGGATAGGGTTGATAGGAATTTCCCCTTATTGTAGGGGGAAAGTCAGTGTTCCGCTTTTTATATTTTCGGGGGACAAATCCTCAATTTACATACACCCACCCTGCCTCTCTCAGCGGGTCCCGATAAGTCCGGGGGACCGATATTATACCTTTTGGATAGGGTTGATAGGAGTTTTCCCCTGTTTTAGTGGTAAAGTCCGTGTTCCGCTTTTTATATTTTCGGGACAAATCCTCATTTTACATGTACCCACCCATGACTGGATCGCCCTCGAGGAGCGCTTCACTTTGACACCTCACTCGACCCAATCAGTCCAATAGGGGCTCCTCTCGCCCCTGAAGATTGCCGAACATTCTCACGAAACCCCACGTATTTGGGACTACTTTCTGTCCGCGGAGGCAGACCGCATCACCACCAGACCGCATCACCGCGGAAGACTACATACCCTGCAAAAATTGTAACTCTCTTGTGCCGGAGGTAGTTTTTGGTCATTCTGCTGGAACTATAGTGACCTTGACCTCTGTGCCCGCCACGTGACCGCCACAATATGCAAATTTTTGAGATCAATAAGGCCCAATATGCTTGGACTCTACAACGGACCTTGTTCGCACGCAGTATAGAAAAAGGACCCACCAGAAGTATTTTTCTTGCTAAAATGTATACATTCTCTCCGTATGGTCATTTAAGCGTATTTCCGACACGATTGGATCGATCAAATTGAGGTACCGATAACAGAATGTAAAAGTGTTTCGGAAGTTGCATAATTGTCAACGAGTAGCATACAGACTGGAATGGTTTATTCGATGGTAATGGTAATTTTCTGTCAGATATAGTTTAAGTAGCCAACACAGAAAATGGGCCTAACCGTAAAGTTACACACAAATGCGTTTGTTTACTCCAAATGATTATTTGACGAGTGCCACTCTGGTAATTTTAGGCATTTTCTTTCTGGGCCACGTCCTTGTTTATTTCATATTTCAGTACTAGGCCAAATTTTCAACTCCGTCATGACATATACGCAGTGCCACAATATATGTTAAACTGAACATTTTGAGGTCATTTTGAGTCCAGTGAAAGGTTGACGGATGGGATAAAGGAAATTATAAAGTTATGGAAATCATCGAAACGGGTGAGAAATTGGACAGTAGACATCTGAAAGATACCCATCTTACATGGCAGATTGGAAGTTGTATCCGAGATATGGTCCGGATAAGAAATTATTGGCTGACGGGATGAAGGTTCAAAACTCTGTGAAAAAGCATCGAGACGCGTAAAAACCAGACAGTGCACATCTGCACGGTACTATGCATTGAACTTTTGAACTTCTCCACCAGACAATAATCCAGATATGGACCCGACAAGAGATTGACTGACAGTTAAGTGAGTGAGTGAGTGACGACGTTAAATACTACTCACTCACTTGACTGACAGAATAAAGGGCCATAACTCCGTTGAAAATCACCGAAAGGCATACAAAGCTGAGAATGCAAGTACTACCTAACTACGCAAATTTTGATGTTGTCCATCAAGTATTAACCCAGATATTGAAGCGACAAGGAACTATTGACTGACGGAACTTGCATGCCGATTACAAGAACCCACAACCTGGTGGACCGATTGGTGGTTTACCAAGTTGGCCCCAACGCTTCACATACTGGCATATGAGGATACCGCAGTTATCAGCGCATACGCACAATATCGGATTAAATGGTGCGCATGAGTCAAATGTCACTTCCGATCATGTGGGCGCAATCGGAAGTGACATCACAAAGGTCAAAGTTCGCGAGAGCAGATCAATAGGCCCGAAGATACTATTTTCCACCTGGCATTTTCGTGATCAGTGTGTCTACGTCCCTTTATAAGGTCATACGCAATTTTGTAGATCAATATGCTTCTATGTGCCCTTTCGGAACATGGGGAATTTTCGTGAACCGCCTAACTGCGGTATACAAATTAAAATGCATTTTCGGATACCATGTCTGTCAATGGATATCATCAATCATAGCTTCCGACAATATCACCAGGAGTATGTCCAGCAAAATGACAAGTAGGGAACCCCCTTTTCTCCACATGTCCTGTACCAAGAAACGGAGGGCCTAGAGGCATGACGATTCGACCAAATGAGTCGGCTGGACCTAAGCTTCCGCACTAGGGTAGCGTTGGGTGAGGTATAGCGCTGCGCATGCGCAAATTGAACTGGAACAGTGAACCAGTGGGACTAGGAATATGGTCACAGACATGCTCCCTGGGGAAGACTGGGGGTGAGGAATAGTGCTCCACATGCGCACTCAGAAGTGAAGCATTATATGGAGAACTAGTGTGGCTAGAGACATAGTGATTTCACCAAATGAGTCGCATGGATGCAGGTTTCCGCCCTGGAGTAGTACGGGGTGAGGAATAGGGCTGCACTTGCGCAACCGAAAGTGGAACTCTGTACGGAGAACCAACGCGAATAGGGATACGCATGCGCAGTAAGAAGTGGACAAGTTTACCGAGAACCAGAGGTGTTCGAGACATGGGGATTTCACTAATTGACCCAGGCTTCCGCTCCACGGTAGTGTATGATGTGGAGTAGGGCTGCGCATGCGCACCTGGAAGTGAAACTCTAGAACCAATAGGGCTAGAGACATGGAGATTTCACAAAATAAGTCGCATGGATCCAAACTTCCACCCGAGGGCAGTGTGGGGTGAGAAATAAGTTTGCGCATGCGCAATCGGAAGCGGAACACTGTACGGAGAACAAGTACATGCCTTGTATAGTCAGAAAAAACATTGTTAATATCCGCCCACACTTTCTGCGGGGAAATACTATCATATTCCTAAAAGGGGTATATATTTTATACCAATTTCATTTCAATCATATACACAGATAGTGGTTTAAATAATAAATTATACTTGTTATTGAATACAGTATTTTTGGTTAATTCTGTTTATTAATTCAGTATCATTAATCTTGTTCATGGAGACGTAATGTGTTTTTTTTCATTTGAAGGGTTAGTGTGTGTCAACACATGTTTCCAATTGCATCTTTCAGTTTGACGAGCTTTCCCTCGTCTAGATCCATGGTGAATGAAAAACTTTAGATATGTCATATTGATGACGCCATGTAAATGTTCACCTCCAAAAAACAAATGAATTATTTGAAGACTACATGCATGATAGTAGAGAAATTTTCAAGTGTGGGCGTATATAAATTTCCCTAGCATCGTTAGCTATGATGTATATGTAGAGCATGACTCACTGCCCTTCGTTTATGGGAAGACTATTGACCTACATTGTAACCAAACACTATTTTAGTTCAAAGCCCCCTAAGTAGTAGGAAGCCATAAAATTCCCGATCATTTTTGAGGATTCTAAATGAGGGTCCGTGGATCACGTCGCGGCATGACGTCACGATGTCCGGGTCACATCCGGGTCAAAGGTCACATTCGGGTCCCGTCAGCTCACTTCCGGTCACGTGAACAAGAGTGATCTTCCCTACATATAAGACCCAGTGATTGTGAATTGCGAATTACGCACCTCGACAACAGCAGATTTCTGTAGACGCGTTCTGATTTTTGGTTTCCAGTGAAGCTGAAACTGAGCAGTTTCTGATAAACTAGATCTGAATTTAAAGGTAAGTTTATACAGAATCAAACTATTTTATTGTTCGTGACTAACGGCTTTGGAAAATATTAGCCGTCCAGTACTCTTTCAACAACTATGGCTCGCGAATGGCTTGACGCCCGGACCTTGTTCGCACGCAGTATAGAAAAAGGACCCACCGGTGCCATAGCCATAAAATTCCCGATCATTTTTGAGGATTCCAAATGAGGGTCCGCGGATCACGTCGCGGCATGACGGCACGATGACGTCACATCCGGTCACATGACATCCGGGCCACATCCGGATCACGTGAACAAGAGTGATCTTCCCTACATATAAGACCCAGTGTTTGTGAATCTCATGCATGTATGGGAAGGACAATGTTTAACCTAATGGGAAACCCACGCATCGACATTTGCGGTATAGGGTGTGGCCCCTTGTTTTCTTCATCTCGAACTGTAGAACCCGATGGGAGGATCTCCAGGCCAGATGCTTAAAGTTTTTGACAAGTTACTGTATGCATGCTTACTGGGCAAATATCGCTGTGGTGGACGTCTTGGGGTCTTGGTGGACCCCTGTTGGTCCGATTGGGTCGCGTGCGGTGTCATCGTGAAGCACTCGTGGGGGAGGCGTCTAACTGGATGGATGCGTGTTGGAAGTAACGTTATTCTGCGCATGCGCAGTAGAAAAAGTGTATTGGAAGGGACGTTTTGGGGGCACGGTGGCCCCATTTTGGTCCGATTTGGCGATATGAGGTGTCGTTGTGTAGCTTTCGTTGGGATCCATCCGACTGGACTGGTGAGTCGTTCGTTTTTAACATACCGCACATGCGCAGACAGGAAATTGTGGGGAAAAGGCATTGGAAGGGGAGTTTTGGGGTCGAGGTGGACCCATAGTGGTCCGAATGAGTCGTGGGGTATCAGTGTGAAGCTCTCACAGGGGAACGTCCAACTGGATGGCTGTGGGGTGGAAATATCGTCTATCTGCGCATGCGCAGTAGAAAAAGGGCATGGGAAGAGATGTTTTGAGGTCGAGATGGTTCTCTCGAGGTAGCGTCGGATTGGACTGGTTTCCTCATTCTGGGCATGCGCAGAATTAGTATAGAAAGCAGGTATTTTGGGGGTGCGTGGGGGTGTGTTTGAGCGATTGATGTGCCATCTCTTGTCCAAATGGACCGTGTGGTTGTCAAATTGAAACTCTCGTGGTGTAGACTTCAGGGATGTCCATGTCATCTGTGACGTCATCAGCTTTAGTAGTAGAGAAAGCAGAAACCCAGTATATTTGCCCTGTGACGTTTCTGGAGAGTTTCACAGTAACGCCTTATCGTAATGCCGTAACGCCCTAACTTAACCCCTAAACGCCTTATCCTAACGGCTTAACCCCCTAACATACCAGTGTTTATCTTTTGTGCGAGATTCTACCAGGGGTGTAGACCACGACTTGAGGGATGTCCACGTCGTTGGGGCGTCATCAGTAGGAATAGTAGCAAAAGTGGGCATTTTGGGTGTGAAGGTATGTTTTTGGGGTAGAGATTGACCATCCGGTGTCCAAATGTAACGTGGGAGGTGTCATCTTGTAGCTCTCTGCAAGTAGACTAGAATGGTATGGTGTTTGTTGGAAGTCGCATCGTGATACGCATGCGCGTTTGGGCAGTAGTAACGAAAGATGTCATTTTGGGCGTGGGCAATAATATGTTTGAGCAATGAAGGGGCCTATCGTTGATCCAATTGGGCCCACTGGGGTATCTTAGTGAAGCTTTCGTGGGAATATATTTGCCTTCGAGAATTTATGGGGAAACCCCTGTCCTATTTATAGATCACTCGAGAGTAGTAGAGAAAGGGGAGTTTCGGAGGTGCAACGAGGAGCGTTTGGAGGAGATAAGGGCATTGTTCGAACTGGCTACGTGGAAGAGTTACCTGTGTGTGTGTGTGTGTGGTGTCGGTGTCCATCCCTTGCGTCTTAATACCATGATACCGATGAGAGAACAACAACAAAAAAGATGACAGGTCAATCACTTTATTCTCCCCTCCAGTACATCATACACACGCTGAGGGAGCCGCGTTGGGTATATTTACAATTCTCGTAGGCTCTTGTTCAATCAGAAGCTTCCATTTCAAAACGATTAATCTTCGGTCATGTTCGCTCTGGTCCGTTTGTCCTAAGTGTCTTCTGGCAGCCCAGGATACTGGAGCTCCGAGCCCTTACTTCTACCATTGGTAGGCAGGGAAGGGAGATGAAAGAGCTCCTTGACACTGGGATAAATCTCCATCGGCTCTTCAATTCGGGGCGGCGGATCGACATCCATGGGTTCTTCAATTCGAAGATGCATCTCCGAAGGAACTGAAATCTCCGGTCTCGAGAGGGGCGAGTGTGATCCGTGGATGACATTTTGGTGACGTCTCAATTGACTGAGATGCTTAAAGACTATATCACACTCTGCACATATATGCGTGGGTATTTCGTGGCGTGCACGTACACGTGAACATCGTTGTTGAGTGTCTGCTGAATGGAACGTCAACTGTGCACATCTTTAGGATACGCTTGCTTTTATGGACAGTAACGTCCGCCAACGTCTAGCTTAACGCTTCAACGCCCTGATGAAATAGCTCAGGAGCTCTTATTTTCTAGATATTCCATGAAATTGCCACTAATTCATCCAAATGCAGTGACGCCCGTCAATGCCCGTCAACTCCCGTCGTTACGCTTTAACGCCCGTCTCAACGACTTAACGCCCTATTTTTACGCCTCAGCGCCAGTCTCAATGCATTAACGTCATATCTTTACACCTTAACGCCCGTCCCAACGTCTTAACGCCCTATCTCAACGCCTTATCGCCCTATCGTAACTCCTTTACCCATTATCAATTATCCAATTACACGCACATATTTGGACCCCTGACCCTTGTTGACAGTGAGGTCATCACTGGTCATTGCCGGAAGTGAAGTCATCGCGAGCATAAGAGTTCCGAGCTCGGGTCTCTTGGAGTCGGAGCTGTTGGAGCTCGGAAGTGACGTCATGGAAAGCGCCGCACCTATGGTGCACCCTGTACCCTATAACCGTAAAGCATAGGATACACCAGGGTGCGGGTGCACGACAGGCGCGGTGCGTGCGATGACGTCACTTCCGAGCTCCGAGCTCCAAGAGCGCCGACTCCAAGAGCTCGGAGCGATGACGTCACTTCCGGCGATGGCCAGTGGTGACTTCACTTTCACCAAAGGTCAGAGGCCAATGGTCAAAGTATGTGCTTGTGACTGGAGGGGTGACAATGCGTAGAGGCGTTACGATAGGGCTTTAAGGCGTTAAGATAAGGCGTTAAGGCGTTGAGATAGGGCGTTAAGGCTTTGGGATGGGCGTTAAGGCGTAAAGATAGGGCGTTAAGGCGTTGAGACGGGCGTTAAGGCGTAAAGGTAGGGCGTTAAGGCTTTCAGACGGGCGTTCAGGCGTAACGAAGGGCATTGACAGGCGTCACTGCATTTCGATGAATTGGTAGCAATTACATGGAATATCTAGACAATCAGAGCTTCTGAGTTATTTCACCGGAGCGTTGAAGCCTTAAGCTAGGAGTTGGTGAACGTTACTGTCCATCAAATCAAGCGTATCCTAAAGAACGTGCACAGTCGACGTTCCATTCAGCAGACACTCTACAAGGATGTTCACGTGTATGACTTGCTCGAAGCCCTTTCATCGCCTGGGCAGTTTACGTCGTCACACACGGGCACGCCACGAAGTACCCACGCATTTATGCGATAGTCTTTAATCATCCTAGTCAATTGAGACGTCACCAAGGTGTCATGCACGGATAACGCTCACCTCTCTCGACCGGATATTTCAGTTCTCTTGAAGATGCATCTTCGAATTGAAGAACCCATGGATGTTGATCCGCCGAACAGAATTGAAGAGCCGATAGAGATTTATCGCAGTGTCAAGGAGCCCTTTCATCTTCCTTCCCTGCCTACCAATGGTAGAAGTAAGGGCTCGGAGCTCCAGTATCCTGGACTGCCGGAAGACGCTTACGACAAACGGACCAGAGCGAACATGACCGGCTTCTGATAGGACAAGAGCCTACGAGAATTGAAAACATGCCCAACGCGGCTCCCTCAGCGTAGGTATGATGTACTGGAGGGGAGAATAAAATTATCATGGTATTAAGACGCAAGGGATGAACACAGACTGAGGCTAATTGTGTACACATGACCTTATATGACCCCTCACTCACTCACTTCCTCTCACTCACTCACTCACTTACTCACCATCATTAGGGCGTCCATGCGATAAGACGGGCGTTGGGCACGCCTCACGGGCGTTGGGTACGCCTCACTCACTTACTCTCTCACTTTCTCTCACTCAGTCACTCATGACTGACGAGGGACACGTGTTAATCCCCATATGTAGAGACACCACCACGGCGCCCACCACCATCACCACCACCACCATCACCACAAACACACACACGCACCACCACCACCACACACCACTAACACCACCACCTCACACACCACCACATACACACGCATACCACACCACCAACGCCACCACCACCACTCACACACACAGGTAACTCTACCAGGTAGCCAGTTCGAACAAGGCCCTTATTTCCTCCAAACGCGCTCCATTGCACCTCCGAAACTCCCCTTTCTCTACTACTCCGGAGTGATCTATAAATAGAACAGGGTTTTCCCAGAAAATTCCCACGAAAGCTTCACTAGGATACCCCAACCGGTCCATTTGAACCGAAGATGGTTCCCTTCATTGCCCAAACATGTCATTGCCCACGCCCAAAGTGACATCTTTCGTTACTACTGCCCGACTGCGCATGCGCATCACGATGCAACTTGGAACAAAAACCATACCATTCGTCGTCTACATGCAGAGAGCTACAATAGGACACCTACCACGGTCCATTTGGACCACAGATGGTCCACCTCTATCCCACACACCTTCCTTCACGCTCCCAATGTGCCCTATTTATCTACTGCTCTTACTGATGACGTCCCCAATGACGTCGCAGATGACGTGGACATCCCTCAAGTCGTGGTCTACACCACGAGAGCTTCAATTTGACACCCCACACGGTCCACTTGGACCAGGGATGGTCCCCCAATCGCTCAAACACACCCCCAGGCACCCCCAAAATGCCTGCTTCCTATACTACGGTCAGACTGCGCATGCGCAGAATGAGGAAACCTGATTAGAAACAGCCCAATCCGACGCTGCCCCAAGAGAATTTCAAAATATGGGTCCATCTCCACCTCAAAACATCCCTTCCCATGCACTTTTTCTACTGCTCATGCGCAGATAGACGATATTCCCACCCCACTCCCATCCAGTTGGACCCCTACGAGAGCTTCAAACTGATACTTCCCACGACCCATTCGAACCACTATGGGTCCACCTCGACCCCAAAACGCCCCTTCCAATGCCCTTTTCCCACAATTTCCTGTCTGTGCATGCGCAGAATGTTGAAAACGGACGACTCACCAGTCGAGAGCTAAACATTGACACCTCGTACGGCCCAATTGGACCATTATGGGACCACCACGACTCCAAAACGTCCATTCCAATACCCTTTTTCTACTGCTCATACGCAGAATGACGTCCGTTCCACTCAATATCTATCCAGTTAGACGCTCACCCACGAGTGTTTCACGATGACACCTCAGACCACCATATCGGACCATTAGGGGTCCACCTAGATCCCGAAACGTCCACCCCAGCGCTACTTGCCCAGTGCGCATGCGCACATTAACTTGAAACAAAAATTCAACGCTTGTCCTCGAGACCCCTCCCGTCGTGTTCTACAGCTCGAGATAAAGAAAACAATGGGCCACACCCTATACCGCAAATGTCGATGCGTGGGTTTCCCATTAGAATAAACATTGTCCTTCCCATACATGCATGAGATTCACAGTCACTGGGTGTTATATGTAGGGGGAGATCACTCTTGTTCACGTGCCCGGACGTGATCCGGATGTGACCTTTGACTCGCATGTGACCCGGATGTCATGTGACCGGATGTGACGTCATCGTGACATCACGCCGCAACGTGATCCACGGACCCTTATTTGGGAGCCTAAAAAATAATCGGGAATTTCAGAGCTTCCTACTGCTCCCCTATTAACCGCTACTTACACCTGATGATATCATCTTGTATGCATGTATACGATCTGTATTTTTAACATTATTTATCTTATCTAGGTTCCGGTGAGTTCAGTTACTTATTCAGATGCCAGTTCACTATTTGCACCCTAGCAGAGGATCGTGGAACTAACGGTACCATCATGTAGGTATTGTGTCGTAATATATGTGTAGGCCTACCAAGTTTGACGGTTCTAATCCACTTGAAAGAGTGTGTACCAGTCCAGTTAATTATTTAATATGTGTGACGGGTCATAAATGTTATAGTTATGTCGTCAGAGTAATTCCCTCTATTTTTCTGGTTCATTTTATGCATCATGCTATAGAACATATGTGTTAAGTGTTCGTCAGTTGTGTTACGGTCGAGGGGAGCTAACTCTGGTTGTCATTCTGTATACCGTTGATAATGATGTAAGCGACTCGTTGTGAAAACTATAGCCATTTCCTGGTGCAGACAAACAACACGTGTCTGTTGTTTATCATTGTTTCGGCTGTTCGCAGGTAGGATGATCCTTTTATTTGTGTGTCAGTAATTGCATAAATGTATGATGATCATTCAGAATTAAGTTGGTAACAATTAGAACTAGCCGATAAAGGAATTTTGGCATTATTTGTGAAGTGTTGACAAATTCAGAGATTGACCTGGTTACATGTTGTAATGGCGGGAGATTTCTGTGAACATTAGCTGCCGCCCCACGTTGTAAAGATTGTATTGTTTCATCTGAGCATGAACCGGTGAAGAATCACAAACGTTCACCTTATCATGTATCGTCTTAACATGATTTAGAGTTAAATATGCATGATAAATTGTCGTAACATATGTAAATGATAATTGCCTCGCTGACATTGTATTCAGGTCACATGACCTTGATGGGCTGATTGTAGTCTGGAGCCATTTACATGTAGCTTGACACTTATATTGTTGGAAAGCATACACTGAATAGAGTAGTTAACTGGAATTTAGTATTGTGCATTTCTGAATTATAGGCAATGAACAAGAACATAAGACAAGTATTATTTGAAAGGATAAAGTTTATTGCAAACAAATATTACATGATTTGACAATTTATATGCATTGAATTTTATACATTAACATTCCATAGGAATTATGATTGAATTATGACAGTGCTAATTGGTTGAATTATTGTCAGCATATCAAATATGCAAGATTATAGGTACAATTCTGAGGTTATTCTTTCTGGCTAATTACATTATCAACATTTACTATATATTCAATATTGTGGGTTACCTGAGGGCATATATAATGTTGCAGGATATGTTTGCTGAAGACCAGGGCCTAGTTGTCTCCCCTGAACTGTTATTCTGGCCTGGGTTATGGGCATATCCACACGGTATGATCTGGATTATTGGCATAGTCACCTGTATGGCATTTAAGGTTTTTTTCATGGTGCTTTGTACTTTTACTGTAATTTCACCAATTAGGCCACACCGATTTAATTTGAATCGATTGTTTATTTGTTTTGATCGAACATAATACACTCAATGAGATGGTCACATTGCTACACCAAATATCATAAACTGAACTATTGTTGAACTGAGATTGTAATGATTGTAATTGAATGATATACTAGATAATGTTGATATTATACTGAAGCCCTATGTAATGTTGCGGGTATGCTATGGATTGTGAACAAGATGGAGTTGTCTTCCACACTATGATTTCTGGCATATATTCAATAGATGTATAGCCATCCTGAAGGGCAATAAGGTTTGTTTACATTCCAAATTGGTTCAGTAATGTAATGATTATTAGGCTAAGTTAGGCCATACTGATTTAATTTGTTGTTCCTATTAATTCATTAAGATATAAAATGCCTAATGAGATTCATTACTTACTATATAAATTAGACCTGACAAGACATAAGGAGCATTGAATAGTTATCCACACTGATTATGTACTGGTTGACATTAAGGGCACATATTTCACATCAGGTTTTTCAATAAACTGATGTTAATTGTGCATACTAAGCATATCCATGCAAAAGGTATATAGACTCATTGTTAGATTATTATTAGCATGCATGGCTATCATGTGCCTGCACTAGTAGTATGTAAAGAACATTGGTATTCTTAATAAGCGGTTAAAATGTACCTGGATATGTTATAGGGATATTTTCGTCAAATGTATTGTACATGTACTTAAAGTGTTGTTGTCCATTGTAGGTCAACACGAAGTGGGAGTTATCTCCCCCTGGTTACTGTTTCGCGGTTTACTGTGTTTGCTGTGTTAATGGTTACGGTTTATGGATTTAACTGTATACTGCAGATACAATGATATTACTGGAACTGGTTCTCACATGTGACTGTGTCTTCCAGAGTAATAAAGAACTCTATGGCAACAAACTGACTTTTTGTAGCCTCCCTTATTAATCGAACTGACAGCAGGTTCCAGCTGTCACACGTCGTGTCAGAAGTGGGATAAGGGAGAGTTCTAGATTAAAACAGTAACCAGGGTGGACTTAACAGAGGCATAACCATGGCATCACCCCCTCCAGAGGACCAGGCAGCTGTAAATCGAAATGATGTACAGGATGAAATGGCTGCGTTAAGGCAACAGTTAGATGAACTTCGGTTGCGGTTAGCCCGAGATCAACCAGCGATGCCTACCCGGATCGTCTTGCCGCCGCCTGTCAAGCCTCCTGTTTATAATGGGAAAGAGGATCCAAGTATCTGGATAGAGCGAGCAACAAGGACAGTTGCTTCTCAACAGCTCGAGGGACAGGCAGCGGTACTGTTTCTTCGAGATTACCTGCAGGGCGCGGCGGAAGAGGAAATACGGCAGCAAAAGCCAGAGACTCCACCATTGTTATTTAATGTATTAAACCAAGTCTGTAGGGTGCGTGCAACTACGCCTCAGCGAATGCGCGAATTCTATAATAGACATCAGAACTCAGGTGAAAGCATCACCGAATATGCACACTCACTGGTGGCAATTTTAGAGAAGACATCCTCATCAGATGAAGAACGCGAGAAACTGTTGCGCGGTCAGTTCTCTGAGGGTGTTAAACCACCCTCATTGCAAAGATTTTTGAAGCGACGTGTTCGCGACCGCCCAAATCTAACATTCACTGAGCTGAGAGACTTGGCATTAGATGAGAGCGAAGAAACTGTATCTAAGGTCCAGGTTAAAGAAGTATCTGTTGACCCAGAGCCCCCTATCTCCGTTAAGGGCGCCGACGCCCCGGCCTGGGCAGTGGAACTTATTGGGTTAACTAAACAATTGTTGAATAAAAATGCAAACCCAACCCCCAAGCATGTGGTCCAAAATGTTGTCAACCCCACCCCTGAACATGAATTGAAATGTGTCTACTGTGATAGGGTCGGGCAATTTAAGAAACAGTGCAGAAAATGGATTAGGGACCGGCAAAAGCGGTCGGCTGAACAGGCAAATCAGTCGGGGCCCGCAGTGACCACGGCTACTTTAGGTGGTGTATCTTCGATTGTATCAGGATCTGGTCTCTGGTGTCCGGTAATTGGTAGCTGCCCAGAGGTTGAAGCAGAAATTACTGGGTACCCTGTCCAGTGTCTTATCGACACTGGGTCGCAAGTTAGTACAGTAACTGAAGCATTTTATCATGAGCATTTTGGGAACAAACCACTAGAGTCACTTCAGTTGAAATTAACCGCTGCTAATGGGTTAGATTTGCCATACAGTGGGTATATTTTAGCTGACGTCAAGGTTAAGGACACCCTTTTAAAGGATGTGGGCATACTGGTACTGAAAGGAAAATCTGATCCCTCAGGTGATGACGCCCATAGGCCGGGTATTTTGGGAATGAACATAGTCGGGAAACTTCCAGGATTTCAACACTTATCATGTCAGGCAGTTGGCATTGCAGAGGAGGAAATGAGTCCCAGATTTGTGCGCGTTGCTGGAACTGAGGAAACTTATTCCTGCTGCATACATTGCACGGATTAAGTGTTCTGGAGTCCCTGGCAATAAAGAGGTCCTTGTGGAGCCTCTGAAGTACTTACCTGGCGGAATCAACTGTTGGTAGCCCCAACGCTGTCCAATGGCTATGTTGAAGTTATGAACACTTCTGATGAGGACATATGGTTACCACCACGAACCAGACTAGGGAGGACACAGCATTGCTCTATGGCTGAAGAACTGTCGGTCACTGTGCAAATGAACAAAATACTAGTGAGCAACTCTGTGGGGACAAGGGATCCCTCAGTTGTAGATCCACAGTTTGAGAACTTTGATGGTACGGAACAAGAACGTCAAGAGGCAGTAGACCTTTTGAAACGGTACAGTGATGTCTTTGACCCTGGGCTAGGCAAGACACAGACCATTACTCATCGAATACCTACGACTGATGAGATACCAGTTGCCGTGCCGTATCGAAGGATACCTCCACATCAGATTGCGGAAGTAAAGAGTCATCTTCAAGATCTTCTTGACAAGGGAGTAATCAGACACAGTTCCTCCAGTTTTGATGGTGCTCCTGTATTGGTCCGGAAAAAGTCCGGAGAACTAAGAATGTGTATCGATTTTCGTAAGCTGAACATGAAAACAGTGCGAGACGTATATCCCTTACCCAGAATTGAGGAGTCGCTTGACCTCATGGCAGGTGCATCCTATTTCTCGACAATTGACCTCAAATCTGCGTATAACCAAATAGAGTTGGAGGAGAGTGATAAGCATAAGACGGCATTCACGACACCATTTGGGCTGTTCGAGTATAATAGGATGCCGTTTGGGCTGACAAATGCCCCTGCAACCTTCCAGAGACTTATGAGTCACGTGCTCCGAGAAGATCTGCTCGAGAAGTTGTTCGTATATATTGACGATATCATCATCTGGTCACAGGACATCGCCGAACATCTACGTAGACTGGAATCTGTCCTCCAGAAACTCAAAGACCATGGATTGAGGGTCGAGCTGGGAAAATGTTCATTCTTTAGGACTGAGGTAAAGTTCCTGGGACACGTGCTCTCCAGGAATGGTGTGTCCACGGACCCAGAAAAGGTTCGCGCAGTTGCCGAGTGGTCAACGCCTACAAACTTACAAGAACTGAGATCATTCTTGGGATTTGCTTCCTATTATAGACGTTTCGTCGACAAATTTGCTAGCATAGCTGCTCCTCTCCACGACCTGGTGAAGAAGTGTATCTCCTCCCAAGGAAATAAGCGGAAACAGTCCAGCCTTAGCATAACCGGTATGTGGAACAGTGGATGTGAGACGGCTTTCCAGACACTGAAAGCAAAGCTCGTCAGTCCGCCAGTACTGACATATCCTGATTTCACTCTGCCTTTCGTCTTAGAAGTTGACGCCAGTAACACCGGTCTGGGGGCAGTGCTCAGCCAGCTGCAAAATGGACAGTTGCGGGTGATTGCATACGCATCTAGAGGACTCCGACACCCAGAACGTAAAGCTGGATACTCTAGCCAGAGAATAGAGTTGCTCGCACTGGAATGGGCAGTCAGTGATAAGTTTCGTCCTTACCTGTTGGGATCTGAGTTTGTTGTTTTCACAGACAACAATCCGCTAACATATGTGATGTCAAAGAGCAAGGTCCCTGCACTAGAACAGCGATGGGTGAACGAGCTGGCCAGTTTCAATTTCACTTTCCGGTACAGATCCGGAAAATCCAATATCGGTGCTGATGCCCTTTCACGGCTGTCCGACAATACTTGTGAGTCCGATAATGATGATGACGAAATGACCGAGGAGCCAGAGTCTGTCCAAGAGCAGGTGACCCGGATATTAGGGAATAGTCCGCTTCCAGAAGAACTGCAGGATGCAGCCTTGAGGAACATCTGTTTGAACGTCATTGGTGCCAAAGTTGATGTGGATGCAGGTGCATCAGCTACAGGATTTCCGGCATGGGACAAGGAGAACATGGGCAAGTTTCAACAAGATGACCCAATTATCAGCAGGCTGGTTCATTACCGTAGTTTGGGCCGGCAGCCGTCTCGAGTTGAACGATCCTTGGAGAATAGATCAGTGTTAATCCTTCTGAAGCAATGGGATCGCATAGTTGAGAAGAGTGGTGTGCTGTACCGCAAGGTTACCAGTAATGCTGGTGAGGATAAGCTGTGTGTCCTCTTACCGGTGTGCCTTCAGAATAAAGTTCTGCACGATCTACACGATGGGGCTGGCCATCAGGCATTGGAACGTACAGAGGCGTTGATACGAGAGCGGTGCTGGTTTTCAGAAATCGCAAAACATGTGCAGACATATCTAGACAGTTACGAAAGATGTGTTAAGGCCAAAGGACCCTACCGCCCCATACGGTCTTCATTGAAGCATCTCATTGCATCTAAACCACTTGAAGTTATCTCCATAGACTACACATTGATGGACAAGGCCAGTAATGGTATGGAGAATGTACTTGTAATCACGGACTGGTTTTCCAAATTCACGGTCGCAGTTGCCACTCGCGACCAAAAGGGGTGCACTGTGGCAAAGGTGTTGGTACGAGAGTGGTTCACCCGCTATGGAGTGCCCCAGCGCGTCCATAGTGATCAAGGGAGAAATTTTGAAGCCGATGTTATTGCAGAGCTGTGCAAATTATATGTAATCAAAAAGAGCAGAACTACTCCATATCACCCAGAGGGAAATGGCATAACAGAGAGATACAATCGTACTCTACACAATCTTCTTCGTACACTTCCAAGCCCACAGAAACGTCGGTGGCCAGAGCACTTAAATGAACTGTGTTTCGCATATAATGCAACACCACACGCCAGTACCGGATATTCGCCCTTCTACCTTCTGTTTGGGCAGAACGTTGCTCTTCCAATAGATCAGCTGCTAGGGTCTTCACAGGATGACGATGATGAGGATGATGGCGACAGTTTTGATGTGTATGGTGATTGGGTGTCACAACACCAGGCCCGTCTCTGGCATGCTCGGCAGCATGTACAACAGAAACTAGATGCAAAGAACATGGTTCGCAAGCGCCGCCATGATAAAAGGTTCACAGACTCGCCAATTCAGATTGGTACTCAAGTATATGTTCGTCAGCATCCACAAGGGCGAAACAAGATCCAAGTTTGGTCCAGCTGTTTTGGGTTTTGGATCGGCATGACGGAGTCTACACCCTGGAACTAGCAGATGGGACTGGAGGTCTCAAGAGAACAGGCAGAGCAGAGATAACTCCTGTAGAGCTACCTCGACACACATTGGCAGATGTGTCTAGGCAAGCAAAGAGACACACAGATGTACCGGATTCGGTTACTGAAAGCAATGGGGAGGGTGAAGTTTTGGACTACCCCAGGAGTATACTGATCACACCAGGACAGTCTGATGAGTGGCATGGGTGCGCTCCTAGCTCCGTTGAATATTCAGTATCTCATGATGATGACTTGGAATCTATGGGATCCATGGCAGAAGATCCTGCGGACGTTGTCCAGCTACGACGATCTAACCGAGCCAATTTAGGCATGCACTCCACCAACCTGTATCACTTACCCAGATCAGTGTTGGATTAGAGTTGTCTCAGTTTATTCCGAGGACTTATGTAAGACATTAGATTTATGTTTGTAAATATCTACTAAGTGTGACGTTGTTCGTATCATGAGGACATGATACATTTTCAGAAGGGATGCATGTGACGGGTCATAAATGTTATAGTTATGTCGTCAGAGTTATTCCCTCTATTTTTCTGGTTCATTTTATGCATCATGCTATAGAACATATGTGTTAAGTGATCGTCAGTTGTGTTACGGTCGAGGGGAGCTAACTCTGGTTGTCATTCTGTATACCGTTGATAATGATGTAAGCGACTCGTTGTGAAAACTATAGCCATTTCCTGGTGCAGACAAACAACACGTGTCTGTTGTTTAACATTGTTTCGGCTGTTCGCAGGTGGGATGATCCTTTTATTTTTGTGTAAGTAATTGCATAAATGTATGAAGATCATTCAGAATTAAGTTGGTAACAATTAGAAGTAGCCGATAAAGGAATTTTGGCATTATTTGTGAAGTGTTGACAAATTCAGAGATTGACCTCGTTACATGTTGTAATGGCGGGAGATTTCTGTGAACATTAGCTGCCGCCCCACGTTGTAAAGATTGTATTGTTTCATCTGAGCATGAACCGGTGAAGAATCACAAACGTTCACCTTATCATGTATCGTCTTAACATGATTTAGAGTTAAATAGGCATGATAAATTGTCGTAACATACGTAAATGATAATTGCCTCGCTGACATTGTATTCAGGTCACATGACCTTGATGGGCTGATTTTAGTCTGGAGCCATTTACATGTAGCTTGACACTTATATTGTTGGAAAACATAAACTGAATAGAGTAGTTAACTGGAATTTAGTATTGTGCATTTCTGAATTATAGGCAATGAACAAGAACATAAGACAAATATTATTTGAAAGGATAAAGTTTATTGCAAACAAATATTACATGATTTGACCATTTATATGCATTGAATTTTATACATTAACATTCCATAGGAATTATGATTGAATTATGACAGTGCTAATTGGTTGAATTATTGTCAGCATATCAAATATGCAAGATTATAGGTACAATTCTGAGGTTATTCTTTCTGGCTAATTACATTATCAACATTTACTATATATTCAATATTGTGGGTTACCTGAGGGCATATATAATGTTGCAGGATATGGTGGCTGAAGACCAGGGCCTAGTTGTCTCCCCTGAACTGTTATTCTGGCCTGGGTTATGGGCATATCCACACTGTATGATCTGGATTATTGGCATAGTCACCCTGTATGGCATTTAAGGTTTGTTTCATGGTGCTTTGTACTTTTACTGTAATTTCACCAATTAGGCCACACCGATTTAATCTGAATCGATTGTTTATTTGTTTTGATTGAACATAATACACTCAATGAGATGGTCACATTGCTACACCAAATATCATAAACTGAATTATTGTTGAATTGAGATTGTAATGATTGTAATTGAATGATATAGTAGATAATGTTGATATTATACTGAAGCCCTATGTAATGTTGCAGGGATGCTATGGATTGTGAACAAGATGGAGTTGTCTTCCACACTATGATTTCTGGCCTATATTCAATACATGTATAGCCATCCTGAAGGACAATAAGGTTTGTTTACATTCCAAATTGGTTCAGTAATGTAATGATTATTAGGCTAAGTTAGGCCATACTGATTTAATTTGTTGTTCCTATTAATTCATTAAGATATAAAATGCCTAATGAGATTCATTACTTACTATACAAATTAGACCTGACAAGACATAAGGAGCATTGAATAGTTATCCACACTGATTATGTACTGGTTGACATTAAGGGCACATATTTCACACCAGGTTTTTCAATAAACTGATGTTAATTGTGCATACTATGCATATCCATGCAAAAGGTATATAGACTCATTGTTAGATTATTATTAGCATGCATGGCTATCATGTGCCTGCACTAGTAGTATGTAAAGAAAATTGGTATTCCTAATAAGCGGTTGAAATGTACCTGGATATGTTATAGGGATATTTTCGTCAAATGTATTGTACATGTACTTAAAGTGTTGTTGTCCATTGTAGGTCAACACGAAGTGGGAGTTATCTCCCCCTGGTTACTGTTTCGCGGTTTACTGTGTTTGCTGTGTTAATGGTTACGGTTTATGGATTTAATTGTATACTGCAGATACAATGATATTACTGGAACTGGTTCTCACATGTGACTGTGTCTTCCAGAGTAATAAAGAACTCTATGGCAACAAACTGACTTTTTGTAGCCTCCCTTATTAATCGAACGGACAGCAGGTTCCAGCTGTCACATATGCCAGTTCACTAATCGCCCCTAGCGGTGGATCGTTGAACTAACGGCACCATCATGTAGGCATTGTCTCCTAGTATATATGTATCAAGTTTGGTGACTCTAAGCCACTTGCGAGGGTATCTACCAGACCAGTTACTCACTTACTATTGAGTTGAGTTAGCAGGCTCACTTATCATGCCTCAGAAGAACAACGTAAACAAGAGCTGCGAGCAGCTATGGGTCGGCTTCCGAAATTACGCAGTCTAGACGATCTAGACAATCCTGATAGACAGTCCGAACATTCAATTCAATTAATACTAACATGGAGTTGTGCATAAATTAGAGGGCGGGGGGGTGATATGCGTCAACACAGAAAAAGTCGTGTTCTAATTGTAATAATGAAGTTGTGATTTTTAAATTCGAAACTGTACCGTGCATATTGAAGAATTCTCTCAAAATGTATGTTTTTGTGGAAATTACGGTCAGGTTGAGAGGGTCGATGCCCAAGTAGTGAACGCGTAGCAATAAATGAAGATAATCGATATAATCGAGACATGAATGAAAATGACAAAAGCTATAAAAACAGTCTATATTTGTTTTCTATGTGAGTATTTTGATTTTGTCATGTATTCGCATTTTTGAAAAGGTTTTGCTCTTGTATTCTGTATAAATCTAAGTGAATTTGTTTTATTGGTTTAATTTAGGAACGTGCAATTTTATCGTTTTTCCAACAAGTCCCAGATAAAATCTTGCTTGGTACAGATGTATATAACCAGATGTCGAGAGTATTGCACAGAGTTGTCTCCCTTTAGATAGATTTTACGTCAAATTGAATATCGAGGCTTTCTGAATAAAACTGTAAATCCTGAATGTTCCTTACACTTACAGGTTAAAATATCCTCCATCTTTCACTGCCTGGTGTTTCTCGACGGTCATAACGTACGAACCTGAGTTAACTTGTGGTGTTCCCGCTCTCAGACAAGTAAAACATTTACACTGACGGTCATGCTAACGTAATTGTATCTTGCCGTATTCCCTAATTAAATCTGGACTTCCATGTTTCGGAAAGAAGTACTTCAAATGATACAACATGACAAACTTCTTGACAAGTTTTGCCGAGCTAGATTTTCAGTAAATCGCGATCGCACAAATGACTTGAGAAAGCGATGCACAGGCTCCCAAATAACCCCTCTGATTAACACCATATTAGGCCCCGAGTTAAAATCAAACTCTCAGCAAAATCGAACACATATCACACTCCAAACACCTGCCACTGGCCTTTATTTATTATTCGTCACAACAATGGCAGAAACAAATGAAAATAAATTCTTCTTTGCCAGAGATTGCCTAAAGCAGTCAGTGGAATGGAACTTTTCCCGTAAACATGCAAATTTGAACGAATTACGTGTGAGAATAGCGGGAAAATTATTTAAGCTACGATTAAACGAAATGAAACAATAAAAGTTAGATTTTACAAGCGTCTGGTCCGTCATTCATAATTCAGCCGTCGTCCATTAAAGAAAATCCGTGCCAATAATCCAAGGACCTATTCCATATTTCATATAACAGTATTAGCATCAAATTCAAAAAGACAAAAATGGTATACATACACATAGGCTAGTTTCCTGCAAGAGAGAAGCGGTCAACAGTTTTCAATGATCATATTCTTAATCCAAAATATTCGTTGTAAAGTCGTCATCTGGAGAATGATGTATCTCAGTCACGCTTTGATTGTGACTGTTCATATTAGCACCATGAGAATCTTGAAGTACATGGGTTCATACGGCCCCTAGCCCCGGGTTAAGCGGAATTAGACACAAGTTATTAAAGGTAACGCCATAAATCTTGCACGCTACGCTCGTATTTTGCTATCAGCATGCGATATGTATCGCCAAATTTGAGAAACTAAGATCTAGCAAATGCTACTAGGCGAGATATTTATACACCATATGCAGGTCCCACTGGAATATTACTGTCTACAGAAAGGGATAGTTTACGATGTCGAAATTGTAATCATCTCTTTTGTCATAAAGTCGATGAGAGAGAAGGCCCGCTTCATTTTTATAGAGATGTAGGTCTAAATATGGTGTGCCTGCAGGGCAATCTGTAGTTTCCTTCAAATCCAGTGAAGGTGGATATATATCCTTCATTGTGTCATTTATATAGCGATTATCCAAAGAGAGAATATCGTCTATATAGCGTTTGGTGAATGAGAAGAATCGGGCTTTGAATGGATCGGTTTTTGAAGGCGCCTGCAAAAAGTCATATTTATAAGAGAACAGATATGATATTATCCAATGATAAAACTACTGAGCTTTTAGTGCGGGATATTCTTACGAACATCGACGTACCTTTACTGCAATTGACGTCATTGCTTCCTTTTACATCTAACTTACCTAATTACCACTGAAGCAGAACCCGTCAACTCGCAAATTTGGGTGAGTTACATTTGAGAATTGCGGGAAAACTATTGAGGGTAGATGGAAACGGTTGGCATATTTCCGAAAGAGTTGCCCCTGTGCAATATAATGCAACAAACGGCAAGGCTGTACCTCCCGTAGTTCCAGAGTTATAGCCTTACAAGATGTGCTCCGTTTCTGACAAAATTCAAGATGGCGTCCAAACCACGTGACCTAGGAGCAAAAATTTTGCATGTTCGTGATCGCCATATCATATAGCATATATTTCGTCCCTTTACCCGTCCAAATCCGTTACTTGAAAACCCGACCATTTTGATTGGTCGCTGGCGGCCATTTTGTTTTAACGACCGAACTCATATAGAGTTTTGAGAGACCCAGTCCATTGATTATATGTACCGAGTTTCGTGTTGATTGCTTCATTAGATCCAGAGGAGTAGGGTATATAAGATTTTTTTGAAAACGGGGTAAATCCAAGATGGCCGCTGAACTCTGCAACCAATCACAACTAATTTTCAGTATGCACTAGATACTTACATGCCTAATATGTGTGTGAAGCTTGAGCATGATTGGCCTGATGGTTACTGAGAATTAGCAATAAACAAATCAAGAATAATAATAATAATAATCCGAACAATAATAAGAAGTCTTCCGACTTTTGTCGGAAGCCTAATTATGTCAGCGTCGAATTGGTTGGCTGTACAAACTTAGTAAATATATCAACGATACGTTAGGTCTAGATCATAAACAATGCTGCCAATCACAAATAATACAATCCCTGAACATTGTTCCTTCCCAGGTTCCCCCTCTACGACAGAAGTGATGAGTTTCCCTCCAACCTGGTGCGCCGCCAGTTCCCCCTCAGACTGGCCTTCTCCGTCAGCATCAACACGGGACAGGGGCAGGAGAGATCATTTTCCGTAATATATCTCCCTTTCGGTGTTCTCCTTATTCTTAATGGGCGATCTTTTCGAATAGGAGACATGGGGTTTTCACTAAACCACATCCCTGGAATCAGGAGCAGGTAACTCCAGTGTCAAAGGAGAGCTTCACTTTATGTAATTTTATATGTGGTGTTTGCTTCAAGCGAGAGCGGCAACTCAAGTGTGGTTGTTTCTCCTCGTCTTTATAAAACTGAACAAGATTTATATTCTCAAGCTGATTTTCCGATAAGAGCGGCGATTATAATTTCTACATATGTAACTATCTCTTTCTGGATGGTATCTTCCAGAATACAGCGAATGTATATCTAGCCTGACAGCATTTGTCAAATGCTAAAGCGGCGGCGAAACTTGTTCGATGAGCCTATGCAGCCGAGCGACCCCACTTCAAGATTTCAGGTTTTTGATATATATAATCCACACTGATATGACTGATTAGATACTAAAATAATCGTACTATGCAGGAACTCTTCTCTTAGTCTACATGTATTTATCTAATTGATTTTAAGGATAGCTATCCCCTTAGAGGCAGTTTTTGCACCCCGTGACAATTTGTCTTCTGTACCAATAAATATACAAGATAACCATAATAATCTATATATTTTATGAAAGCGTATATCGTAGGGATTCCACCTATATGATTTGTGTAACCGACACTGCTATTGTGTAGCAATTATTCCAATTTAAATTAATTCAAACGAAAACAATAGCGTCCATTTTTCAATTTAAATTTCATGAAAACTGTTGATTTTGTTTCAACTTTGATGGTATATCTTGATAGGAGACAACTTGAACTAGTAAACACTATCTCATTTTTGTAAATTTTTGCCTGGTTTTGTTTTTACAGCAACTTTACTAAAATAAATTGAAAAAACGTACTATTTTACGATAATTTGTCTTTAAAGTTGAATAATTAAAAATCAAAGCCAAACTTACAAAAAGTGAGATAAAGTTTACTAGATCACCTTATAAGTAATAAGCATGTCAAATTTCAAAAGCGTAGCATGGATACTTTTCGAGAAATAAACGTTTAAATCTCGGATTTTTGTAAAAAAATGAAAGGCTAGAAATCGAGCAAAATGTGTCCAGTTGAACATCTGAAGAATTAATCCTAATTTTTTGCTTGAATTATATATTATATCAAATACATTTTTATCTGTCTTATGGAACCTACTCTGATTCCTATTTATTTTTTATAACTGTTACACTAAGTTTATTCATCAATGTGCTTTAAAATCCAATTTAAACTTTAAAAACTTCCTAAAACTTGTTGATATGAGAAATGTTAACACCTTTGCTAATTACTTCACGGCGGGTGTCTGAGTGTCAATTAACAATACAATAGGCACTCAGACAGCTTTAAACGACTTACAATAGACAGTAGGTGAAAGCTTAATCTCTTCCCAGCTGGATATCGGACCACCTAAAAGGCAATGTATGTTTCAGTGCTTCAGAAGCTATTTTTTTATCCTAATATTGAAGCACTTCTAGTTAGAATTTTGTTCACCAAATGTTAGACAAAATAGTGAATATTTGAATGAAGGAATAAAACAAAAATTACCAATTTTGACCCTCTAACGAGAAAGATATCCTTAACACGGGTCTGGGGGCCATGAGAGTATCGTGTAATATCAACATTTTCATTCAACGAATTGAGAACTTGAAAATGTATTTGGATAAAATAGTAATGTCACGTCATACGAATTTGAATACATGATATGATATTTATCCGATATTTTCAGACTGATTCATCCTCAAACCGTTTTGTTCAATTACAGGAAAATTATCATTTTTTTCACAAAATGCAATTATTTCTTGCCTCTAGCGGAAAACTTCCCATGCTATATCTTAACGTCTGGCCCCATCAGTTGTTAACCGCGAATTGCCCGCTTTGATGATGGCTTGAACGTTAAATCTTTTTCTCTCACTCTCTCTCTCTCTGATGGCGCCACCTTGACACTACTTTGTTGAGATAATTTTCGGTCTAACATTATCTTTGATGGGAGAGAAATAATATATACCGTAATATATATCATTTTGTTTTTATATAGCGCTCCTGGGTGTTTTGTCCGTGGGAGTTTTGTCCATGAGTATTTTGTCCGTGGGTGTTGGGTGTTTTGTCCGTGGGTGATTTGTCCGCTTTCCGGTTTGGGTGTACACGGTTTAGATAGCAGTCTTTCAATTTCTACTACCGTTATGAACGATTGTGAATGTGGTTCATCGATGGACGATTTACAAACGCCGCAAAGTTTAGAAAAGTTAAGGTTGCTTTAAAAAAAACAACAATAGGGATATAATCCATATGTACTTTAGCGTTTCTTTGTTAACATGATGGAGGTATAGAGACAAAGGAAATTTTTATATATACTTACAGGAATCTTCATCCTGGATTCTGTCGTGTCCTGGGTGAAGCGGCAATCCTGTCTACGTATGTTAGAAAATTCCCTCGTCTCTCAAAGGTAACAGACGAAAGACCTTTTTTGTCAGTCATCTGCCAGAGTGCGGGGTTCCGTACCGTTTTCAGGTTATATAGTCCACATATCACATGATCTGATGGGAATGTACTCCATGAATTCCACGTAATAGCGGCCGTCACCAAATAAACCCCGCCTTTTTCGCAGAAAATTCGCACCACATTTTTTTCTCGGTAATAAATTAGCATGCTGTATTCTTCTACTGGCTCCTTATAATCTCCGAGAACAGGCCAATAACACAAAATATGTGTTTTCAGGGCAATTTTTTTTCAGCACTTTATAAACTTGATCAGCTCGGGAAATTAGAAATTCTCAGGAACAAAAAGTTGCATTCTACTGAAAGACATACCATTTAAAAACATCTGTAGCAAAATAGAGTTCAGGAACTGTATATACACTGACCAAAGCAACAATTCAGAGTTTCAATTTCATAAGTAGAACTGAAAACATTTTTCTATGAATATTTTTGCGGAGAAAAGGTGTCATTAATGAAGTTCTTTTACCGATAAGATTTGAAATGCGCACACGTGATTCCGTCACGATTATTTTGTGATTCCGCCATGGAATAGATTCAATCCGTGTGATGACTCAATCACTCTATTCTCACCCGGTAAAAAGTTGTATCATCCTTGGATATTGTTTGTTGATAAAAGATAGCATATTAGAATAATCAGATCTAAACAAATCAGGAAAAAAAATTGGACGACCAACACAGGTAAAAACGGAAGACTTTCACTGTGATTCCATCACGGACATTTCCAATGATAACGAAAAAATCGTCTTAATGGCAGGCGGAGATGTCCCCATTTACAAGATCATCATAGAAGAAGCAGCTCTGTTTGTTCGCACCGTGGATTTGCAAGCCGGGGTGCTGGTGGGTCACACGGAAGCCTAACCGAAAAAAACAGCCCTGTACCCCATCCGACACGTACAGACCAAGGTGTTGTCTGTGCCAGTGGGTACGATGATGGCCAATCGTGAAAATTTATTTCTAAGGGATCCGCCTTACCCTTACCATGGCGTGTGTCGCCAACACCAGTTTCAATGGGCACTGAGGTGAGAATCCTTTCCATTTTGAACATTTCAACATCAACGTTGTGGCACTGCACGTAGCCGGCCATCAGCTCCCGGCCCGTCCGTTACAACCGGATTTTGGTAACCATCAATATGTGCGGAGCTACCTGAACCTGTTTACAGCCACAGGACATAACAATCAGGACGAAGGAAATACCATCACTCGACGAGACTTTGCCCGTGGGTACACTTTGTTCGCCTTCGACCTCACCCCTACCTTGGAACACGATCATCAACTGGCCTTGCTCAAGAAAGGAAACTTACGGTTGGAACTGCGTTTCTCGGTAGCTCTATCCCATACCATTAACGTGATTTGCTACGCCGAGTTTGATAACGTCATCACAGTGGATCAGCAAAGAAACGTCCTGTGTGACTACGCCAGCTAGAGTCATGGATACAGAGCAGCTCATCACCGTACTCCAGCGGGATCCCCGGGTACCCTTTCGAGGTGTGTTTCCACGCAATGTCTTTCCCACCCCATCCACCCCTGCGGCCTACATTCTGAATACAGACCCCCGTACTCGACCGGGTGAACATTGGGTGGCTGTATACGTGGACGCCCTGGGCCAAGGAGAATACTTTGATTCCTACGGACTTGCACCCCTGCATCCCGATTTGACCCGGTTCATGGACGGTACTACACTACAGTCTGGCGTTGGAATACTAAAAGATTACAAGGACGCTTGAGTAGTGTATGCGGACAGTACTGCGTGTTTTATCTCACTCACCGGAGTAGAGGACATTCTATGCAAACGATCGTACAGATGTTTGATGATTATTCTCAAGCCGAAGACCGTGATGTCTTAGTGTACGACTGGGCTGCCTCTCGTTTTAATGTTCATGCCCCATTTCTCTGGTTGTCCTAATTTACAAAAATTGTTTTAGCCCATGTTATTGTTCTCAACGAGTTCTCACCGCGGTGTTCTTATTGTTGTTCTGACGTTCATTGATGTTCAATAAAAAAATTCATGAAAACACAAGTGGCGTTTGTTTTTTTGTTTCTTTGTTTTTTTTTTTTTATTCAGGTGAACAAGAAAACTTGAACAAGAATACAGTAGGTATAGAATATGTGCAATAATACAGTAGATATAGAATATGTACAAGAACTTTACAGTTATCGTGCACTAGTTTTAACTAGTGTATCATCAGAAGTATCAAAGTCATATTTTCACAAGTCCAGGTAGGTGGTACTGACTAATTCCGGAAGCACTTTCCGACTGGGATAAAAGACGCATCCCGTTGTTGAATGTACGCCCGCATCTGGTGGCCGACGACCAGGAATCCTCTGTTGGTTCCATTAGCACTGGCCTGACTTTGGAGCACATCCAGGTAGAGGGCTTTGTTAATGGCAGGATTGCGTAAGTTGACCCCTTTGCAGCTGAACTAGTTTTGGTCTCCACCGTAAATTGCAGCATCCGTAGTTTGGCCACCTGGTACACCATACATCCAATTTGGAGCAATAAGTTGTAACGCGTGGTCTTTTTGGCTGAAGTAACTTCATACGTGTCGTCATCGATGACGTCAACTGACCGAAACAGTGGCGAGTTGATCTTTTTGCGGGCTTATTTGGTAATGCAGATATTCACGTTGACGTGCTTGTCTTGGTTGGTGACGATTTTCCCATAGTAGCCATTTCCCGTCAGTTTCCAGGATTCACCGATAATGGCCTTACTGGGATCCTTATCTCCTTGACGACGAGCAGACGTCCCGCAAAACAGGCGTTCGGTACATACTGTATGACTTGGTGGACTCGCGTCACTTGGAGCCCGTGACTTATCTACCACCTTAGTAGAGGGGTGCCCAGCAAGATTTTTGACCCCACATGCTCCCAATCAGCATCCGACGAGGTTGAGGCAGGCATAGATGTTGCTCAGCATAAGCCCCATGGTCTCTCCAATGTGGGCCCGACTCACCAGCGTGTTCTTAAAGATGGGAGAGCACTCGGCGAATAGCGGCTTTATATTGTCGGGAACATGGAGGTCGCATTCTGCAAAGTCGTAGAGGTCCCCAGAACGAACGGCGTGGAGAATCTGGGGTGTAGTCAGGTGTCCCCGGCGACTGAGGGGGTACTCTCGCGCTTTAAGAAAGTCGCGTAAGTGTGGTAGCGCCTGGCATATGGTGTGAAATTCACACTCCCACATTTACGGATCCCCGCACTTCTTTCGTCTGTTACCTTTGAGAGACGAGGAAATTTTCTAACATACGTAGACAGGATTGCCGTTTCACCCGGAACACGATAGAGTCCAGGATGAAGATTTCTGTAAGTATATATTAATTTTTCTTTGCCTCTATACCTCCATCATGTTAACAAAGAAACGCTAAAGTACAGGTGGTACCCCAACTCTTTCACGTAATCTCCATTCTCCACCACATGTGCCCGCAGTTCTTCTGCTGTTTTCCCACGTCTTTCGTTGAAGCGTCCAGCGCTGAAGTGACATTCGTGGCCGTGCCAGTAAACACCCGTAAAATTGAAATACGGTAGGTGTTCTACCCACAAAGGCAACCCCATCGACGGGAAGTCGGCGATCTTGTATCCGTTTCTATGTGGCGTTGGTTTGATGGCGTATAGAAATACCCAGTCGATGGGTTTCGCGGTTCAACCACTGGTCAGTGAGATATTTGTACGGCGTACGACATCTAAGTTGTTATAATACACCAGGAAATCCCGCAAAATCTGCATGTGTTGGTCGTTCCATACCTGCTGATGTTCCCGGTACGTTTCTTAAGAACATTCCACCTGCTTGAGATCGTCGAAGAAAGCGTGGC
This sequence comes from Hanleya hanleyi, assembly GCA_036873755.1. NCBI lineage: Eukaryota > Metazoa > Mollusca > Polyplacophora > Lepidopleurida > Hanleyidae > Hanleya > Hanleya hanleyi. The sequence goes on from JAVTVY010017919.1 coordinate 46,050, forward strand.
AACTGTGTTTCCTCCAAGCGGTCGAGCGTCGACATATAGGTGTAAGGGAACCTCCCTTTGGTTTGTGCACAATCATAGACCTTCACCCACTGATCATAGCTATAATTAGGAGCTAGGTAGTTGCGTACACCCAGGAAATGGAATGTCGTGGTGGTCAGGGCCATGTGATTATTGATCTTTTTGATGACAGAGTTGATGGTATTGGACTGAGCCAAGTAGCGGTAGAGAAATTCCTTGACTGAGATCGTGTAGACCCGAATTGAAGCCAAGCACAGGTAACTGAGACAATACTTGTTGGAAATGGGCTTTCAGTTTTCCGCATACGGCTTGGGTAAGGGTACATCCTGTGGCTGAATGCCCTGCATCTCCGACTCCGACTCTTCATCGTCGCTGAAGGACACACCGGGTGTACGATCGTCGAGTAGGCCCAGTACGTCCTGGAACTTGGACACCAACAGTTCCGTACTGGCCGCACCCACTTCCTCTAAATACGCCATCATACGGGTAATGAGGTCATGGGGAACCCCAGACGACACGGAGCATACAGGCGCAGCGTCATAGCCGGGAACGTTGGTGGAAATGCTCACACTCAGGGAAATATGGCGCTGTGACCACTGCGTTTTGGCTGAGAAAGTGTCCATAGGTTCCAAAATGGCATCGAAAGCGTAACACGCCCGGTCAAGAATATAACCGTCCTGTAGTGGTATCGCAAGACCCTCATCAGCCAGCTCTTCGAAAATGGTGGGCGTGTTATGGCACACACCACCAGGAAATTTCCGTTTGACAGTGTTGTCACAAATCTTCTCGTGCCGATGTAAGTGGTAAGAGCGATGAAACACCCGATGGCATTTACTACAACTGTAGGACTGCGCGTACAGGCTCATATCGTAGATGAGGGGAAAATGACTCACCCCGCGGTAGTCGAAGACGATGACTTTCATGGTGGATGCATAACGTTCTGTTGAGCGATGGACCAGTTCTACCAACGGCCTCCTCCTCCTCCCGTATTAAACGGCACACAAAGATATTCACCTGGAAAAGCGATTCCACGACATCCAAAAACTTAATGAGACTCCCCGGAAGCGTCGCGGGTCTATGTCTTGTGCCCCTAGATACTCCTCCCAATAGCCATCCGCCACTGTATCACAAGCCTGGGGATCACACTCGTCCAAATGAACGGCCAAACAGCGATACAGACATTTCTGATCTTTGTAATGCCCACTTTTGCCGCATGTTAACGCATAACCACCTTTCGATGGAGCAGCCAAGGCGGAAGAACGACAGGAGCGCCGATGGGTTGATCTCTGAATTTGGTGACGAAAAATGTCACGTTGATGACCATTTCCACAGTCCAATTCATGTTGGGACGTTGCAGACGGGTCCATTCCAACGGATCTAACGTAGTGAGTTGCTCGACGAGTGGCTCGAGAGAAATAGCATCCCTGACCGTGAACGGTTGGTCAAACAAATAGATATTATTGCTAGGGTAAAAATACCGCAGTTGATCCGTCTCTTTGTGGCGTAGTTTATGTAGCCAAATGTCATATTCAATGTGGAATCTGTAACTTGGTCTGTAAAATGCTCTCAGCGTAGGTGGGAAGATGCGCGAGATCCTCCAACCGGAAATTATACAAGTCCAATAGCGACGGTGACGGTGAAAACAATGGCGTATCGTGTTCCAGTGGCGGCGGTACAACGCACTGACAGACTGTTCTTCGGGCAAAGCATCAGCAGGAGGCACAGCTGGATCTACCGGGAAGCCTTCTCCGCGTCTCATGCTTCTTGGTCAGTTATGCAGTCAGCTAAGTCCTGGTCAGGGTGGCAGGTAACTCCTGGTAAAATTCAGGGTGCTCCTGATCAAGGTGACAGGCTGGTCAGGTAGGCAGGCTCGGGTAGACAGGGTGACAGGCAGGTAGGTGCTGGCCAGGCAAGGTGACAGGCAGAAAATCCCGGTGAGGCAGGCCAATGAATGAAGCAATGCCGTCAACATTCTAGCTTTTATAGACCCACATACCAGTGCCGGATATTCCACAGTCCCCGGATGTAACAACCCGGGTGAAGGGTGCCATGATGTTAAGTCCCCGGCTGTAACACATGGAAAAACCCCGATAGAAGGACCAAACCAGAAACTGTAAAACAAAACACCGATAAAAGGACCCGGATCGAGGGGTTCCCGGCTGTAAAACACGGATAACCCACATGTAAGATGAACCCGGATGTAAATAAGGATCCGGATTGAATGGAAAAAACCCCGATGAGGAATGTTCAAGGTCAGTACAAGTCTAAACATGATCCACACGGTCCAAGGTCACGCCCGATCCACGCACACCGGAATTGACGTCACCACTTGCGCAAAACACACCTGCTCACCATATCCACTTTCGGTTAGATGCCCGCTATATACTACTCTCGGCGGGAATGTCGTGAATATATTTGTTAAACACGATCGTTTGAAGTGAATCTAATTTCTTGGAAACTAAAATGTTATTGTCACGTAAGGTATTATGCTGAACATTTCGGAGAACAGATGGTACTGGTATTTTCTGAATAAAATAATGTATGGAAGAGAGCTACATATTTTAAAATCTGTGAAACGTCTGCTTTTATTATTTGTGTTTAATATGACACTTATATATGTATAAATAATAGCGCGCCCATGTGAGTAATTTCTTTACAGTATATACGGTTATACGTATGAAGAATCTCTGTGACATTAGACAGGGACAAATTCACACAATTCAGGTGGTGATAACCTAGAATACAGTTTCAACGGGATTATTTACATCCGTTTTGTGATCCAGGGTTAAATGCAACGCCTTTCAAATAATGATACACATCTATATGCAGTGCCTATTCGATTATATTTCAGCTGTCGAAAAGTAGTCAAGCAGTTATTTTCATTGTTTTTAACAGTGATACAAGGATAGGAACACATTGTCTTGGGTGACAGTTCAAAATCCTACTACAAAGTTAATTTGACTTTTTGGAGGATACAATAGGAATAAGCATGTTATGTATAACAAGAAATAGGCTCCCAACAAAAAAAGATCTTCATGGTGGTATTCTAAATTTCGAAAGTGAATTATGCAATAATACTTCCTAGTAATGGCATAAGTTAAGTCGAAATGCAGGATACTATTTGCACAAAGGCCTTGTCTATTTTGGTGTCACTTCCCCATTGACCATTTGCGTAGTGTTATCACTGTATGTACCCGCCAGTAATTTTGATCTGGTCAAGTTTATGTAGGCCTAATCTCAAACTCTTCCTTCCATCCCAATTCATTTTATGTGTTTTCCAGTGCTGAACTTCATTTTATGTTTCCCACACTTAAAAATTCTTGATTATTCTGTCAGGACAGCACCAGCATTATTATCTTTTAATTCGTTTCAGTGGATTAAAATCGTATGCCATGTCCTCCATTCTGCGCGTGAGCCAGAATTAACGACAGTCTAACATACGCTCTACCACCCTATCATCGAATATAAGAGCAGCCCATCTATGACACCAAACTGTTCAACCATATTTACGGATTTGAGCAGAGATCTATTTTAATAGTGGTCTGAGTGGGTGTACACTCTCTCTATAAGCATTTAAATCTGTCCTCTTCCGTCCATCTGCTCGTTCAGTTTATTTCGTGTGTTTTCAGTAGCACAATGTGAGTGTTAAACTAACTAAATGATATCAAAGTTTCGCCATTCGCAGATTCAAGTGAAAGTCCCCGTCCAGGGTTTAATATTTATATTTTTGAAGAATTGTATAGCGGTAATATCTAGGATGAATTTAGTTGTGTTTCAGTGGACATTCCTTTACACGGAAGCTGTGATTTCAGTCACAGGGCGTCAAACCGGTTCCAGGCGTCGTGTGATCATGCCATAAAAGAGGTCCACAAAAAAATCTACAATGGAAGCGTTGCTGGGATACAATAATCTCAGGGATAAGATTTGGTTCGTGTGACGGTTTTGAAAATATGGAGTTAGCAGATTCGCCTTCGTGGCATACGAATTCTTGTCAGTTCGCCCTCATCTATTTCAACCATCCCTGTTACGTTGCGTTTAATTGTTGCCTGTACATGGTGAGAATCTGCATTAAGGTGCAGAAATGGTTATTATTGTCTCGCATGCTATTTAGCAGATCTGCTACTTCGCAAATAATTTCTAAAATCAGTGATATTTAGAAAGGGGTGTGCTACTTTGAAGATAATTTCTAGGATTACTGCTAGTTAGCACTTTGACTTGCCTGTTCCCAAATGAAATATATTGTATAATTAGCACAAATACTAAATATTGAATATTTCTTTCTAAATTGCAGCCAGAAGAAATATTCAATATTCATGATAATTCGCAAACGCAAATTGTCGGACTGCCTCTCCCGAAAGAAAATATATTGTATAATTAGCACAAATGCTAAATATTGGATATTTCTTCTAAATTGCAGCCATGATAAATATTGAATATTTCTTCGAAATCGCAGCTGGTCTGTGCAACTCCTCTGACAATAACAGGGATTATTCTATCGTTCTTCCTGGTTAAACAACGCGCATGCGCTGTTATGTAAGGAGTTTTAAGACAGTCGCAAGTACATTTTCATTTGTGGTCTGTGCAACTCCACTCAGACAATAACAGATTATTCTATCGTTCTTCCTGGTTAAACAACGCGCATGTGCTGGTATATAGGCTGTTTAACCCTATCTGGCCTGGGCTTTTGGGGACCTGTCGTGGCCTGGGGGGGGGGAATGGCCCCCCTAATTATTTTTCTGACCCCTTGAGCTAGGGGGCTGAAACTTACCACACTATACCCTTGGGTCAAGCTCTACCACAAAATGTAAAAAAATCCAAGATGGCCGACTTGATGACGTCACAGTGACGTCATTTTCAAAAACGACATTTTTTGGTCGATTTTTCGATCAGATTTTCCGAATTTTTTATTTATGCAATTTCCCCGCAAAAACAGCATGATAAATTAGTAAATATTAATGTCATGTGAATAAAATAGTTTTTAACCACTTTTCATAGCAGAAAAGCAGAAATTTTGAAGAAATATGACAAAAACATCACTTTTCTGGGACCGACATGGCCGCCATCTTGAATTTACCCATGATCCTTTCGTCGGGGAGTCATACAAATAGGCTCAAAATGACCCCAATATGATAAACTATAAAGTCACGAAGTTTCAGCTCTCCATTTTTGTCGTTCCGGAGATAGCGCAGAAAGTTTGGTAGGGAGGCCATAATGCCCCCCCCCCCCTCCCAGGCCAGGTAGGGTTAAGACAGTCCCAGGTAATGCTTGATTGGTGCCTACAGAACGGGCGATATAAAGGCAACCTCACTGATGCAGACAGCTGACATGTATTCAGACTTACTGGCACAACAAACCAATCACTCAACGATGACCGAAGGTGTTTCGGAGACAATCAGTCCCTTTCATTGTAATTTCGAAAGAAACAAAACGCCAAATCAACATCTTCCTTTGGTACTTGACTGCAACAATCAAATTATATTCTAATTAGATGATATTATAAAGGTGCTAAATATTGAATATATTGTCCTTTCTTTGACACGGTGTTACAGATATTTTAATGCGAATCTCTTCTAATTATAGTAGGTTATAAATGTGCTAAATATTGAACATATTGTTTTTTCTCTGAAAAGACTCTTGTGGATATTTAACTGCGAATCTCTTCTATTTAGTATAGATTATAAAAGTGCTAAATATTGAATATATTGTCTTTTCCCAGACGCCAGCTACATATTTAACTGCGAATCTTTTCTAATTATATGATATTATCAAAGTGCTAAATATTAAATATATTGTCTTTCCCAGACGCTAGCTACATATTTAACTGCGAATCTTTCCTAATTATATGATATTATAAAGGTGCTAAATATTGAATATATTGTCTTTTCCCAGACGCCCGAGAGATACTTAACTGCGAATCTCTTCTAATTAGATGATATTATCAAAGTGCTAAATATCCAATATATTGTCTGCTCTCAAACGTCCCCTACATATTTAAATGCGAATATATTCTAACTAGATGATATTATAGAGGTGCTAAATATTGAACATATTGTCCTTTCTCCGACACGGTGTTACATATATTTTGATGCGAATCTCTTCTAATTATATTAGATTATAAAAGTGCTAAATATTGAATATATTGTCTTTTCTCCGAAAAGGGTCTTGTGGATATTTAACTGCGAATCTCTTCTAATTATATGATATTATCAAAGTGCTAAATATTGAATATATTGTCTTTCCCAGACGCCAGCTACATATTTAACTGCGAATCGTTTCTAATTATATGATATAAAGGTGCTAAATATTGAATATATGATCTTTTTCCAGACGCCAGATAGATACTTAACTGCGAATCTCTTCTAATTAGATGATATTATCAAAGTGCTAAATATTCAATATATTGTCTGCTCTCAAACGTCACCTACATATTTAAATGCGAATATATTCTAATTAGATGATATTATAAAGGTGCTAAATATTGAATATATTGTCCTTTCTCCGACACGGTGTTACATATATTTTGATGCGAATCTCTTCTAATTATAGTAGATTATAAAAGTGCTAAATATCGAATATATTGTCTTTTCTCCGAAAAGAGTCTTGTGGATATTTAATTGCGAATCTCTTCTATATAGTATAGATTATAAAAGTGCTAAATATTGAATATATTGTCTTTTCCCAGATGCCAGCTACATATTTGAGTGCGAATCTTTTCTAATTATATGATATTATAAAGGTGCTAAATATTGAATATATTGTCTTTTCCCAGACGGCAGATAGATACTTAACTGCGAATCTCTTCTAATTAGATGATATTATCAAAGTGCTAAATATTCAACATATTGTCTGTTCTCAGACGTCAGCTACATATAAATGTGCGAATCTATTCTAATTAGATAATATTATAAAGGTGCTAAATATTGAATATATTGTGCTTTCTCCGACACGGTGTTACAGATATTTTAATGCGAATCTCTTCTAATTATAGTAGATTATAAAAGTGCTAAATATTGAATACATTGTCTTCTGTCTGAAAAGCATTAAGGTGCAGGAATGGTTATTATTGTCTCGCATGCTATTTAGCAGATCTGCTACTTCGCAAATAATTTCTAAAATCGGTGATATTTAGAAAGGGGTGTGCTACTTTGAAGATAATTTCTAGGATTACTGCTAGTTAGCACTTTGACTTGCCTGTTCCCAAAGGAAATATATTGTATAATTAGCACAAATGCTAAATATTGAATATTTCTTTCTAAATTGCAGCCAGAAGAAATATTCAATATTTATGATAACTCGCAAATGCAAATTGTCGGACTGCCTCTCCCGAAAGAAAATATATTGTATAATTAGCACAAATGCTTAATATTGAATATTTCTTCTAAATTGCAGCCATGATAAATATTGAATATTTCTTCTAAATCGCAGCTCCAAATTGTCCAATTGCCTCTCCTTAAAGAAACTATATTGTATAATTAGCACAAATGCTACATATTTTCAATATTGCATGGACTGGTGAATAAGGAGGGTTAAGGCAGTCCTACACCTTATTTGCTGGTCTGTGCAATTCCTCTGACAATAACAGGGATTATTCTATCGTTCTTCCTGGTTAAACAACGCACATGTGCTGTTATGTAAGGATTTTTAAGACAGTCACAAGTACATTTTCATTTGTGGTCTGTGCAACTCCACTCAGACAATAACAGAGTACTCTATCATTCTTCCTGGTTAAACAACGCGCATGTGCTGGTATATAGGCTATTTAAAACAGTCCCGGGTAATGCTTGATTGGTGCCGTGCCTACAGAACGGGCGATATAAAGGCAACCTCACTGAGGCAGACAGCTGACATTCAGAATACTGGCATAACAAACCAATCACTCAACCATGCCCGAATGTGTTCCAGAGACAATCGGTCCCTTTCATTGTAATTTCGAAAGAAACAAAACGCCAAAAACAACATCTTCCTTTGGTACTTGATTGCAACAATCAAATTATATTCTAATTAGATGATATTATAAAGGTGCTAAATATTGAATATACAGGGTGTATCAAAAAAAATGTCCACCTGTGAGTTTTTATTTATTTATCTGAATTTATGAGTACTATATGTAAACAACGGACTGCAACACAAGAAAGTGGTCTTTATGTTGCATGATGCACAAAGTTTGCACAATTTCAAATGAAATTGAGTGAAATAATGAAGTTTTAAAAAGGGTGGTATCACTTCAAAATTGCACTGGCTGGCTTCTGCCATTTACACTGTGAACCACACAGCACGTTCTCCAGTTAGATTTATTCTTCATCAATCCAGTTTTGTATATTATTGTTTTTATGATTATGTACATGTAAAAGAACTTGATCTTGACATGTTCCATATCAATTCATAGCATGTTTTTGTTTGTAATTGAACGTCGTTCAATTGTGCATAATAAGACTTGTAAAAAACTGCACTCTGTGCATAACGTGAAAAATCAGTGAAGAAACAAAAAAATTCATTAAATGAAGAAACAAATAAATAAAGAAAAAAGATAATGAAATAATGAAATGCTGCCATTAACAAATTAAAGACGATCATCCGATATCAAAATAAATTAATCTAGGCGTCAATTCCGACATCCACATTTCAGCCGTCGTGCATTAATGTCCTTCAACGTGAGCCCCTCGCAGCTGAACACAACGGCCTGCCCTGTCGCGCATCTCCTGGAAGGCTCTGCGGACCATTCGCGTTCGTCTGAGAGCTTGAACCTCGTGTTCAATTCGCTGGCGAAGGTCGGCAAGGTTGGCTGGGACAGTCTGGTACACCTTCCCCTTCAGATAGCCCCACAAAAAGAAGTCGGCCGGAGTCAGATCTGGTGATCGTGGTGGCCATTCAGTTGGATGACCCAAACCTGCCACACGTCGAGGGAACAGCTGTTGGAGACGCTGATTAACATCACGCGTACGATGTGCTGGGGCGCCATCCTGTATCCACCAGAGATGGGGTATGCCACCATTCCGTTGCTGTCCATAGCGGCCAACGAGGTTGGGGACAACATCCTGATTGATCATTCGCAGATAGGCTGGCCCATTCACATTTCCATCAAAGAAGATGGGGCCAATTATGTGACCATCCCCTACCATACCAATCCAAAGAGTCAAACTTTGTCGACTGATTGATACATCATAATGAAAATCTGGTAGATGACCACGGGGAGCATAATTCCGCACGTTCCACGTATTGACCCGTCCGTTCATGTGGAACACCGATTCATCTCCAACGAGGAAGTGCGTTACGAACCGGGGTTGGTGATTTTCCAACCACTGGCAAAATTGCAGTCGGCGCTGATGGTCAGCCGGCAACAGTTCATGGCGCCTTTGTATTCTGTAAGGGTGCAACACCAGATCTAAACGTGTAATTCGATTGAACGTTGCCGACGATACTTGCGGAACGCCATTCCTTCTCGCGCTGCTACCAGGATTTGCATTCAACTCGGCACGAACAGCGGCAATATTTCTCGCAGACTGAGCAGTCCTCGGGCGACCTGAGTTGCCGTTGTTTCTGTTTAGGCTAGTTGCATGAAGCTGGTATTTATGAACATTGCGCTTTATTGTCCTTGCGTTTGGCGGTTGACGCTGTGGAAAACGCTGTTGGAAAGCCATTATTGTGTCCCTCATGCTGTTTGTTTGGTAGTATGTTGTCACCATAAAAGAACGTTGAAATGAGGTGAATTGCTGACCAACCATACTGATGAACACGACAGTGTCTTGCTATAAAATTTGTCTTGATTGGACTTAAAGCTCATAAACCGACAGTATTATTTGTGAGTAAAGGTTTCTTCGCAATGCATTCTCATAGCTGACGAAACTGAACTGCACTGTGCCCAGTTAGCATCTGTCTGACAGGCCACATTGAAGAACTTGACAGGCTATTGTTGAACTCGGCGCTAATCACACCCACGCAGTGTGTATGGCAGAAGCCAGCCAGTGCATTTTTGAAGTCTCACCACTCGTTTTTAAACTTAATTATTTCAGGCAATTTTATTCGCAGTTGTGCAAACTTTGCACATTATGCAACACAAATATCACCTTCTTGTGTTGCAACCGATTGTTTACATATAGTATGCACAGATTCAGATACAAAAATAAAAACCCACAGGTGGACATTTTTTTTGATACACCCTGTATTGTCTTTTCCCCAAAAAGACTCTTGTGGATATTTAACTGCGAATCTCTTCTATTTAGTATAGATTATAAAAGTGCTAAATATTGAATATATTGTCTTTCCCAGACGCCAGCTACATATTTAAGTGCGAATCTTTTCTAATTATTAAGTGCGAATCTCTTCTATTTAGTATAGATTATACAGGTGCTAAATATTGAATATATTGTCTTTTCCCAGACGCCAGATAGATATTAACTGCGAGTCTCTTCTAATTAGATGATATTATCAAATTGCTAAATATTCAATATATTGTCTGTTCTCAGACGTCAGCTACATATTTATGTGCGAATCTATTCTAATTAGATAATATTATAAAGGTGCTAAATATTGAATATATTGTCCTTTCTCCGACACTGTGTTACAAATATTTTAATGCGAATCTCTTCTAATTATATTATATTATAAAAGTGCTAAATATTCAATATATTGTCTTTTCTCCGAAAAGGGTCTTGTGGATATTTAACTGCGAATCTCTTCTATTTAGTTTAGATTATAAAAGTGCTAAATATTGAATATATTGTCTTTTCCTAGACGCCAGCTACATATTTGAGTGCGAATTTTTTCTAATTATATGATATTATAAAGGTGCTAAGTATTGAATATATTGTCTTTTTCCAGACGCCAGATAAATATTTAACTGCGAATCTTTCTAATTGGATGATATTATCAAAGTGCTAAATATACAATATATTGTCTGTTCTCAAACGTCACCTACATATTTAAATGCGAATATATTCTAATTAGATGATATTATAAAGGTGCTAAATATTGAATATATTGTCCTTTCTCCGACACGGTGTTACAGATATTTTAATGCAAATGTCTTCTAATTAGATTAGATTATAAAAGTGCTAAATATTGAATATATTGTCATTTCTCCGAAAAGGCTCTTGTGGAAATTTAACTGCGAATCTCTTCTATTTAGTATAGATTATAAGTGCTAAATATTGAATATATTATCTTTTCCCAGATGCCAGCTACATATGTAAGTGCGAATCTTTTCTAATTAGATGATATTATAAAGATGCTAAATATTGAATATATTGTCTTTCTTGGACGCCAGCTAGATAATTAACTGCGAATCTCTTCTAATCAGATGATATTATCAAAGGGCTAAATATTCAATATATTGTCTGTTCTCAGACTTCAGCTACATATTTATGTGCGAATCTATTCTAATTAGATAATATTATAAAGCTGCTAAATATTGAATATATTGTCCTATCGGTGTTACAGATATTTTAATGCGAATATATTCTAATTAGACTAGATTATAAAAGTGCTAAATATTGAATATAGATGCTATTAAAGTAGCCCACTTTTCTGCCTACTGCGAAGTTTAGCAAAAATATCTGCACAATGTTGCCAAGTATGCTATATAGCACCATGTTAAAGCATAGGAAATTTGAAAAGTATCTAAAAAAAGCCAATCCTGCACCTAACTCCTGAAAAGACTCTTGTGGATATTTAACTGCGAATCTCTTCTATTTAGTATAGATTATAAAAAGTGCTAAATATTGAATATATTGTCTTTCCCAGACGCCAGCTACATATTTAAGTGCGAATCTTTTCTAATTATATGATATTATAAAGGTGCTAAATATTGAATATATTGTCTTTCTCAGACGCCATCTACATATTTAACTGCGAATCGTTTCTAATTATATGATATTATAAAGGTGCTAAATATTGAATATATTGTCTTTTTCCAGACGCCAGATAGATACTTAACTGCGAATCTCTTCTAATTAGATGATATTATCAAAGTGCTAAATATTCAATATATTGTCTGCTCTCAGACGTCAGCTACATATTTATGTGCGATTCTATTCTAATTAGATAATATTATAAAGGTGCTAAATATTGAATATATTGTGCTTTCTCCGACACGGTGTTACAGATATTTTAATGCGAATCTCTTCTAATTATAGTAGATTATAAAAGTGCTAAATATTGAATATATTGTCTTCTCTCTGAAAAGACTCTTGTGGATATTTAACTGCGAATCTCTTCTATTTAGTATAGATTATAAAAAGTGCTAAATATTGAATATATTGTCCTTCCCAGACGCCAGCTACATATTTAAGTGCGAATCTTTTCTAATTATATGATATTATAAAGGTGCTAAATATTTAATATATTGTCTTTCCCAGACGCCAGCTACATATTTAACTGCGAATCGTTTCTAATTATATGATATTATAAAGGTGCTAAATATTGAATATATTCTCTTTACAGACACCAGATAGATACTTAACTGCGAATCTCTTCTAATTAGATGATATTATCAAAGTGCTAAATATTCAATATATTGTCTGCTCTCAAACGTCACCTACATATTTAAATGCGAATATATTCTAATTAGATGATATTATAAAGGTGCTAAATATTGAATATATTGTCCTTTCTCCGACACGGTGTTACAGATATTTTGATGCGAATCTCTTCTAATTATAGTAGATTATAAAAGTGCTAAATATCGAATATATTATCTTTTCTCCGAAAAGGGTCTTGTGGATATTTAACTGCGAATCTCTTCTATTTAGTATAGATTATAAAGTGCTAAATATTGAATATATTGTCTTTTCCCAGATGCCAGCTACATAGTTGAGTGCGAATCTTTTCTAATTATATGATATTATAAAGGTGCTAAATATTGAATATATTGTCTTTCTCGGACGCCAGCTAGATATTTAACTGCGAATCTCTTCTAATTAGATGATATTATCAAAGTGCTAAATATTCAATATATTGTCTGTTCTCAGACGTCAGCTACATATTTATGTGCGAATCTATTCTAATTAGATGATAGTAAAAATGTGTTAAATATTGAATATATTGTCCTTTCTCCGACACGTTGTTACAGATATTTTAATGCGAATATATTCAAATTAGACTAGATTATAAAAGTGCTAAATATTGAATATTAATGCTATTAAAGTAACCCACCTTTCTGCCTACTGCGAAGTTTAGCAAAAATATCTGCACAATATTGCCAAGTATGCTATATAGCACCATGTTAAAGCATAGGAAATTTGAAAAGTATCTAAAAAAGAGCCAATCCTGCACCTAACTCAGAATCTGCTGGTGGACCTTTCGTCCCCAAAGCTTAACCACTGTACAGATCCTTGTGATTGTAGTTTTGTGAGTGGTTTTGTAAGCAGAGAGAGAGAGAGAGAGAGAGAGAGAGAGAGAGAGAACTAAGGGTTCACGTCGCGCTCAGCAATATTTGAGCTGTATAGTGACTAGAGAATGAAGAGCTTGGTTGGCGTCATAGATATGTGTTCTGAAGAAGAACTTGCTTTCTAATAATATTTCCTTATTTTCTTCCATCTAACGGTCACATGTTTCATCTTCTTCCATCAAACGACGGAATAGGTTTGTTACATTATCACTCTTAAATATTTGCATCTAATACCGCTCAAGCCGATGCAAGGGACCGTGTGTTTATGTCACTGAATATGTCCAAGAAAAAACATCAACAATAAAAGCATACCATGGGATACAATTCATCACATTGATCATGTTTGGTTTTTGTGATGTTTTTAGAAATATTCAGTTATTATATTTACCTGTGGGTTGTTATGTTGCGTTTAATTCAGGGGACCACAAATTGAAAACAGTCGGAGGTTGGTCTACGGACTGTTACTATTGGTGCATTTGTTAAACAAAATGCTCAAAAATGATCGTGTCAGGTCAGTTGATGTGAACAACGTTTCTATCGATCTTGTTTCGCAGGTTAATCGTACGCCATGTACAAGTTTGCGAAAATATCTGTGCTGTTTACATGAAATCACAGCTCTAGCTTCTTTTTAACCATGACAATGTCTATGATATGTTCTGTTTCATTATATGGTTATACTATGCTTGGCAACAAGCCAAAGAGGATTATTATTTTAATGAGTTTCTGGGAATAAAATATCTTTCGTTTCATTCTTGTGCTGCGTGACATGAACGAAAGCTGTTCATTTTCTTAGAAAAATATTCCGATTAGGCGGAAACGTTCCATGGTAGATCATTTATAAATACTTGTGTTCGGTGGCATTGATCCGCGCATACAGGGCGTTCTGAAGGAGATGTGTCATACATCTAGGTGTTAAAAGAACAGCCTTCCTAACGTATTTCGTATGCATTAAACATTCTCAATAATATCGACATTCGATAATCACGCCTTTTCGTCATGTTAAGTATGTGTATTTCGTCGTACTAGCTAGCATTGGTAAAGCTGTAATAGATTACTTTGAACGTTTGTGACATTGACAATGTTGCTTTGAACGCAGTTAGCATTTTTTTCAATTGTTCACATATTAGTAACGTGTCAGTGAGCACATGGGACGCAATCTCACGAACTCTACGACACAAGCTTTCTGTGCTTTTCTGACCATGCTGCATGTATTAAACCGAAACTGTATATCTTTTAATACTCTTCAATTAAGCTATTAAGAAAACATGCGATGAATTGAGGCTCAACATGTAGAGGCAGACATTTGCATTTTGAGCCATTAGTTTTCATCTTACGTAAAGGGGTATAGTATGGTGTTCTATTTGGGCCACGTTTGCGTCGCGTGGCGACTTTTAGAAACTCACCACTCGCCACGCGCCGTAGACCTCTCCGGCGCACGGCGACTGGCGACTTTCTGCTATCTCTTAACCTGCAAAAACTCGCCAGTCGCCACCCCCCGTAAAATACGGCGAGTTTCGCTCTATCTTTTAACCTGGAAGAACTCGCCGCGCGCCACCCGCCGGATGAATCACGGCGCACGGCGACTGGCGACTTTTGACTGTAGTGATCCTCGCCACTCGCCACGCGCCGTTGACATCTCCGGCGCGCGGCGACTGGCGACTTTCTGCTATCTCTTAACCTGCAAAAACTCGCCAGTCGCCGCGCGCCGTGGTTCATCCGGCGAGTGGCGCGCGGCGAGTTTTTCCAGGTTAAGAGATAGAGCGAAACTCGCCGTGTTTTACGGCGGGTGGCGACTGGGGAGTTTTTGCAGGTTAAGATATAACAAAAAGTCGCCAGGCGCCGCACGCCGGAGAGGTCCACGGCGCGTGGCGAGTGGCGAGTTTCACTACAGTCAAAAGTCGCCAGTCGCCGTGCGCCGTGGTTCATCCGGCGAGTGGCGCGTGGCGAGTTTTTCCAGGTTAAGAGATAGAGCGAAACTCGCCGTGTTTTACGGCGGGTGGCGACTGGCGAGTTTTTGCAGGTTAAGAGATAGCAGAAAGTCGCCAGTCGCCGCGCGCCGGAGAGGTCTACGGCGCGTGGCGAGTGGTGAGTTTCTAAAAGTCGCCACGCGACGCCAACTTGGCCCAAATAGAACACCATAGGTATAGGTAGCCTATTTTAATATATAGGTACTGTTTTGATCATAACGTTTTTACATTATGTTTAAGCTAGATAAGTAGTATATAAAGCGCTTCTGGGGCCGCATTTAGGGACAGATAACTCTGTTTGAACAATTCCTGGTTATCTTCCCTGATTCACACATTTCTGTCCCTAAATCCGACCCCAGGTGCCCTTTTACTACCTATCAAATTGACCTCACTATGACGTCACATCCGGTCACGTGACATCCGGGTCACAGGTCAATACGACCCCATTTGCTCTGAAAGGTCAATACGACCCAATTTGCTTTGAAATTTCAATACTACCCAATTTGCTCTCAATGGCGAATACGGCCCAATTTGCTCTCAAAGGTAAATGGGACCCCTGGGAAGTAACACTTATAGTAATAAACATAACCTATAGATGTTGTACGATGTTATTATTACCAGTTTATGACCAGTGCGACCAGAGAGTCGAGCGTTTATTGTCCAGTATGTCTCTGCAAAAAATAAAGAAGCAAAAATGGCGGCGCTTTCTGTTGGGGATTCCCCTTTTGACATCACGACATCGATCGTGTCGCCATCTGGAGGCAAGGAAGACAACTCTGACTAGGCGAACCCTCTGTAGGCCAAATTCCGGGTCATCTCCCCTGATTCGAACATTTGTATTTATACGGGGAAATCCTGTATGGGAATAGGGGTGATCATTTTTTTCTTGTGGATTTTACTATGGGTTGTGGCATCTTGTTTTCTCGTCTCACCACGTAGAACACGATGGGAGGGGTCTCGAAGCTAAGAGGGGAAATTATTTGAAAAAGTCACTGTACGCATGCGCATTGGCCAAGTAGCGCGGGGGTGGACGTTTTGGGGTCTAGGTGGAGGTATCAATGTGAAGTACTCGTGGGGGAGCATCCGACGTCATTCTGCGCATGGGAAGTAAAAAATGGGCATGGGAATGGACGTTTGGGGCCGAGGTGGGCCTCTAGTGGTCCGATTGGGCTAAATGAGGTATCAGTGTGACGCTCTCGTGGAGCAGCGTCCGACTGGCCTAGTGTGTCGTCCGTTTTCAACATTCTGCGCATGCTCAGACAATGGTGGGTAAAGGGCATTGTGAGGGACTTTTTGGGACCGAAATGAACCCATAATGGACCGATTGCGTCGAGTGAGGTATCAATGTGTAGTCCTTGTGGGGGAGCGTCCAACTTGATAGGTTGTAGGATAAGAATATCGTCTATCTGCGCATGCGCAGTAGAAAAAGTGTATTTGAATGGACGTTTTTAGGTAGAGATCGACCCATAATGGTCCAATTGGACAGTATGAGGTATTATTTTGAAGTTATCTTGGGGTAGCGTCGGACTGAACTGGTGTTTAGTCCGGTTTCATCATTCTGCGCATGCGCATTCTGGCCGTAGTATAGAATTCAGGAATTTTAGGGAGCCTGTTGAATGATTGATGGACCATCCGTGGTCCAAATGGATCGTGTGGGGTATCAGTGCGAAGCTTTCGTGGGAATATATTTGCCCTTCGGGGAATTTTCTGGGAAAACCCCTGTTCTATTTATATATATCATTTGGGAGTAGTGGAGAAAGGGGAGTTTTGGAGGTGCAATGAAGTGCGTTTGGAGGAGATGAGGGCCTTTTCCCATCCAGCTACCTTGAAGAGTTACCTGTAAATGAATGAGTGAGTGAGTGAATGAGTGAGTGAGGCGTGCCAACGCCGGTTTTAATGCATGGACGCAGTAACGGCGGTGAGTGAGGGAGCGAGTGAGTGAGTGAGTGAGTGAGTGAGTGAGTGAGAGTGAGTGAGTGGTAATATAAGGTCGTTTGTACACCATTAGTGCATTTCTGGTGACATGACGGCCCAGTAAGTGTCATCTGCCTCTACATTAGACCCCAGAAGTCTTAGATCCCAGAGACTTCTGGGGTGGACGTTTTGAGGTCTAGGTGGACCTATAGTGCTATAGTGACCCGATTGGGTGGAGTGAGGTGTCATCGTGAAGCACTCGTGGGGGGCGTCCGATTGGATGGATGTGACGTAGAACTGTCGTTATTCTGCGCATGCTCAATACAAAGTTAAATCGGAAGGAACGTTTTGGGGTCGAGGTGCCACTATTGGTCCAAATGGGTCGTGGGAGGTGTCAAAGTGAAGCTCTCCTCCAGAGCGATCAAGTCATGGTTAGGTGCATGAAAAATTAGGATTGAGATTGAACATATAAAGAGCGAAACACGGACTTTACACCTAAATCATGGGGAATCATGGATGTTTTGTGGTCCAGACCATCCCCGGTCCAACAGTAACACAGAAACTCCCGTCAACGCCTAGCTTAACGCTTCAACGCCCTGGTGAATTAGCCTGTCTCAACACCTTAACGCCTCATTTTAACGCCAGTAATATAACAGTATTTGCTGTCGGATTGACACCAGGGGGCGCCACCAGTCTTGTGACGTCACTCCGATTCCGATCATGTGACCGGAGGTGACCTTCGACCCCTGCGCATGCGCACAATACCGGACATTAATAATGGTGCGCAGGGGCCAAAGGTCACTTCCAGTCTCGTGAACGGAACCGGAAATGACGTCACAAGACTAGTGGCGACCCTGGTGCCAATTCGACGGCAAATACTGTTATGCAGAACCGGACATCCGGGTCGAAGAGTCACTTCCGTTCACGTGACATCCGGGTCACAGATCAATACGACCCAATTTGCTCTGATAGGTCAATACGACCCAATTTGCTCCGAAAGGTCAATACGACTCAATTTGCTCTCAAAGGTCAATCCGGAGAGAATATAATGGTCAATAAGCCTTTATCTGCCCTTTCAAAGCATCTATGGAATGTACGTCATCAAACAGGTTCCCCACTATTACGTCACATCCAGTCACGTGACATCCGGGCTGCGGTTTACATCTGAATAAAAATGGTGCGCAGGGATCAAAGGACAAATCAGGGGAGATAACCAGAAATTGTTCCAACAGAGTTATCTCCCCTAAATCCTGACCAGAAATCGGCCTTCAGATGCCCTTTTACTACTTATCAAATTGACATCACTATGACGTCACATCCGGTCACGTGACATCCGGATCACAGGACACATCCCGCTCAAAAGGTCACTTCCGGTCACGTGACGGCCCAGCAAAAGTTATCTCTCCCTACATTAGACTCCACACGCCATCTTGTGACGTCATCTGTACGAGTTGTAGCGAAAGCGGCCATTTTAGGTGGGTGTAGGGGTGTGTTTGAGAGACTGAGGGGCCATTTTTGGTTCGAATGGGATGTGAAGTAGTCGGCTTCATCGTGAAGCTTTCGTGGGACAGTGTCCGACTGGTCTGGCGTGCCGTGAAAGCAGGGGCATATGGCGCACATGTGCAGCCACTCCGACCTCCACACACCCAACTGTCCCATCTCCGAGCTCCGAGGTTCGAGCTCCCGTTTGCCCCATCCCCGATCTCCGAGCTCCAAACACCCAACTCCCCCAATTCCGAGCACCGAGCTCCCGACTGCCCCATCCCCGAGTTCCGAGCTCCAAACACCCAACTGTCCCATCCCCTAGCTCCGAGCTCCTCCATATAAACACGACATACATATGTGAAAGCTTCATTATTCGCCGGGTGTCCGTAGAGACGAAAGCCATGGTTTGCGCATGTCACTTGTGTTCGAAGTCATTTTCCACGTCATTTACCCTACGTAGACATTTGCTTTCCATACATAATAATTGTATAGAGCAAAGCCATCTCAAGGAACGGAGTCCAGATAGCGCGCGAATTCAAAGTACGTGCGAAGAACGATCAACACCTACGTCACACACGAGAGTATTAGAGCATCCCTATATGATGACGTTGAGCGAGATGTGGGAAGACGTCCTGGATGATGAAGTTCTTAGAGGAAGGTGAGGCAACCCCAGCTCCGACACGTGTTATATGGTGTTATAGCCAAGGGCAGCCCGCGTACGAAAATACTTTGTGTTGTTCTCCAACCTCATCGACAGATCATAAATCTGTGTATTTGGTCGTTGAATCTATCCCCAGAACATCGACCATTTCATGCAGGCGTTTCATCAGTCATCAGTCCCGGAATATCACCCAACCGTGCAAGACCAACCCAAACCCGTACAAGGGAATGAACACAATGTGAACTCGAGGCCATGGAAGGATTTGTTTAAAGCAAGTATGGACACCGAGATGAGCGAGACGTTGGGGCCACAGGAAACAAGTTTCACCACAAAGGGTATTCGAAAGAGGAAGTCGCAATTTTATCCCATAACAGATTGGCACCCAGATTACGACGGGCTTTACGTCAGCAGTATGACAACCTCGTGACCCATATGAAATTGTTGGACAAGGACCCGGTCCATATGGAAATCGAAAGAACAGCGTCGATGTTGAAAACCTCGGGCATGAACTGGGAAGTGGCGTATGCCATAGGAATAGCATCAAAGAAACATTTGTTGGAACGCATCATTCAGACCAAAAGCGCCCCACTATAAATAGACCACACGGGACCATCTTCCTCATTTCATCATGAGCACTACGGAGTCCACCTTGTTTGAACCCAACAACGAGGATATTCTAGCTGAAGCGTTACGTCAAGCCAATGTCGATGCTATTATTGCTACAGCTCAAGGTGAAATCACGGTTCAGCACCAACGCATGCGTTGTCATCTTATCACGCTCATAGATGACATCCAATGGGTGACACGAGTATGTCTTCTGCTGCATAAGAAACAGCTAGTACCCAAAGAGGATACCAACACAACAACCCGTGCCCAGAATCTGCTGACCCTGCATGAGGCATTTCAAACCTTTATTGAGACGCAGCTGGGGACGGGAAATTATTCTCTTCAACCTCCAACTTACTATCTGACCACTGAAATTAAATATTACATAATCTCGATATTGAGTATCGGCCTGGCATATAGTTTTAAGATCAAAACAAACACCCTGCCACCACCCCCTTCCAAGGGCGTCGGAAGGGATACGGCAGGTACGGCCATGAACGTACCACTTTGCGCAAAAAAAAACACAAAACAAAAACAACGAAGAAAGGAAGGATGAACACAAAATACCGCAGGTAAGACCATGGCCGTACCACTTTTGCGCAAAAAAACGAAAGAAAAAAATAACGAAGAAAGAGAGAAGGAAACACAAAATAAAAGAAAAAAACAAACAAACTAGTTTTGATATAGTCTCCAGGTTTGATCCACAGGGGCTCGTTACCGTTGTTAATTGGTTAAAAAGGTTGATTATAGGGGGAGGTCAGGCGACCTCCCTATAATCAACCTTTTTAACCAATTAACAACGGTAACGAGCCCCTGTGGTTTGATCGGTCCAGAGCGCGAGTGAATTTGTTGGCGTTTCTGAGCACCGACTAGCCCTGTTGGGGCAATTTCGATCGTGGAAAGTACGTTCATATGCATGATGCCGGTTGGTGTTCACGTTATTTTATTAACGAAACAAAACATTTATTGTCTCAATACGAATTCGTTGTTCGCTTGTCCAATATGTCATACAAGCTACGTTGTTTCTGGCTGCATGCGGTTCATACACTGCCTTGTGTTTCAAACAATATACGCCCTAACGAGCTAAAATATTGCGAGAGAGATTGACAGAGCATGGGTATACCATATGCGGGATTAAACGAAGAGGCTAAAGAAACTAGAGACGTCGAATTTTCGTTCATGGGAAATAGGGAACTTCCACTGTTTGGAACAAAACTATAATTACCCTTCCCTACGAAATCTGTTGGTCTCTGGCGGTTGCCAGTCAAGATCACAGATTCTTGGACTACATTGAATTCGTATAATTTGTATGTGATCTTTGCCATGGAATTTCAGTAGTAACACGTGCAAAATAATGATCTGCTACTGTCTTACCCACGTCACAATGATATATTTCGTCTGACGGGTTGTTTGCAATAAATGTACTCATCCTAACAAGGTTTTCTAGGACACAATGTGATTCATTAGTCGGATGTGTCATTCCATGTGTTATTTGAGTAATATGACTTAATGTATCTTGACGCGAGGTAAATGCACCCTACATTCTGTAGGCCGCCCAATCCAGGCGAGATGCTGTCCTTTCATCCAAATGAATTTCCAATTAGTTTTCCACAGAATAATGTATGTCAACCACGAAAGAATGTCGGCCACGCGTATTGTGAGTGTTCATGTTAACACCGTGGAGCTTTGTATGGGATTATTTATATTGCTGTTTACATGGCGACCACACAAAGGTATACGATGACAACATGCAGCCATCCTGCATCTTTTAAATTGAATTGAATTTTGACAAGCAGCCAGAGGATGCTAGGTCCCCCGCCGAAATGGCAGCAATATTTTTTAGCATTGTTGGTCTCAGGGGATATACATGAGGGAGGCAACTGCTGCTTCATAGGCGTTGGATGTGGAAGGGTCTTTCTGCTTTCCCAAGTTTTAAGATCAACTCAGAACGACTGACTGAAAGTTGATTGCTTCTGTGATATAGTTTCCATGCAGTGAAGCACCGAGAAGCATCCCCAAGTGACATCTCAAGGCATTATCTGCAAACCAAATTTGACGAGAAGCTGAAGGCATCAACCTGTTGCCCGGAAACCAAATTTTAAATTTGCCACCAGTTGTCGCCACCTGTAGGTGCAAGTGAGCGAAATGCATTCCCAAGCATCATCTCATGGCATGGCAGCCTACATGTATTAGCCTATAGTATCTTCTACAGGGAGCCAATGATCGGCTGATGCAGCAACAGCAGCATTTTCCCAGTTAGACGGCAGATTTTGAAATCAAAAACGAGGCCGCGCTATGTCATCAGTCAACTGAGACAGTCGCGTGGTTGTGTATGAAGATTGGGGTGGGTCTTATCTAATAGTGATCCAATGAAAATGCTCGTATTAGTTTAAAATGGCGGGGTCGAATGACCAATCACTGAACGGGAGACAGCTGGAACAGTACGTTGACACTATCTGTTAATACAGGGGGCGTCGGAAGCAAATTCAAAGTGGTACGGCCACTATCATTGCACTTTAGGTGAGGATCTAGGGGCCGCCCAGGCCCCAGATGTTCCTGGGGTCTAGATCGCCGAAGAAGCGTTCTGAGCGATTTCTGGCGTCAATCAAAATCACTCTACATTGAAGTGTATTTTTAGTTCTTTCCTAACCTTTTTACCATGAAAACGCAATCGATGGTTTTCTGCGATGCTGAATTACAAAAAAATTGTGTACAGTATAGCACTTTATCCTAGGCACATCGTGTAGAAGTAACCGAGATGATGCATCGATAATGTATACCAAATTTTACATTGAGCATTTGAACAGTGTCAGAGATAGAGATCATTAATGATTTTACATAAATTAAAGATGGTTGCCCATCCTTCCCATCACTCAGAGGAATTAATGTGGTTATTCATTAATGCAAGTCTCTTCATACATCGATACTGTAAATCAAGTTTCGTATAGAACATTTGAATGATATCAGAGATAAACATCATTAAAGATTTTGAATAAATTAAAGATGGCCGCCAAGATTTCCGCCCAATCAGAGAAACCAGATCTGTCATTCATCGTAAGTCTCTTGATGCATCAATGATGTATACCAAATTTTACACTGAGCACTCCAACGGAATCAGATATAGAGATCATTAATGATTTTGCCTAAATTAAAGATGGCCACCAAGGTTTTCAGTCAATCAGGTCCCGATTCAAAGTATCTGGATGTATCGATGATATATACCAACCTTCATTTAAAACAACTGAATGGTAACCGAGATATGTAGGCTATCATTATCGATTTCGCATGAATTAAAGATGGCCTCCAGGGTTCCCAGCTAATCAGAAAAGCCTGTTTGGTAATTCGTTGAAAGTTGCTTGATGTATCGATGATGTAAATCAAATTTCGTATTGAACAGTTGAATGGTTTCCGAGATATGGATCATTATCCATTTTGCATGAAATTAAAGATGGCTGCTAAGGTTCCCACCCAATCAGGTCCCAATTCTATAGGCTTCTGGTCCTTGACTAGGTAAATAAGCATACCAAATTTGGAATTCATCAGCGGAACAGTTTTCCGGCAATCTCGCTCACGAACGGACGTACGGACAGACGGACGTACAAGATGATGACAATACCCCATGGCCAAAATTGGCCAAGGTGTAAAAACATGGGTCTGTGCCTGATAAATTTTAAGCCTTTTGGGGTTGCAACTCATTCATAGAAAGCTCCTTGTACATGAACAACTGCACTGACAACTGCATGCCATCATCTGTCAGTCTGAAGACCGGCAAGGTTGAATTCAGTTCAATTCAGGAAATTGATCATATGCACAACAGTGTGCACCCAAACATTAGGAACACAGTTGTAATTAATATAGTAATATACATGTGTGGACACAAATGATTCGTGCAGAAGCTTCAGGGTAAATCATATGATGTGCAATACAATTATTTGTTAGCAAAATTGAAGGAAATGTTGTCCTTCGTTCAAGATGACACGAAATTCAAAAATCAGGGATTCAGTACTGCGGGGATTTCCCTGCCAGTTATTTCACATTATAATTCTGAAATAAAATATGGTTCATGCAAAAGCTTTAGGGTAAATCATATGATGTGGAATAGAATGATTTCATATAGCAAAATTGAAGGCCCATTTTGACTAGAACGGACAAGAAGAAGAGAAACTCAGTGGTGCCACCTTCAGGCAGATGTTGCTGAAATGCAATACGGACTGGCGTCCTGTTGCAAGGAATGCGTATTCCGAATTTCGGAATAATCCAACACAGCATAAGGAAGTTATCGCTTCGAACAGATGTACACGGAAAAAATCTATTTTGACCCAGTGGCGCCACCTTCAGGCCGATGTTGCTGAAATGCAATACGGACTGGCCTCTTGTCGCAAGGAATGCGAATGCTGAATTTCGGAAGAATCCAACAAGCGTTAGGAAGTTATCGCTTCGAACAGACATGCACGGACGTACACGAACATCCACGGACTCAAAGAAGCAAGAACCAGTGGCGCTACCTTCAGGCAGATGTTGCTAAAATGTAATACGGACTGGCGTCTTGTCACAAGGAATGCGTATTCTAATTTTGGAAGAATCCAACAAAACTTTAGGAAGTTATCACTTCGAACAGACATCCACGGACATCCACGGATGCAAAGAAGCAAGAACTAGTGGCGCCATCTTCAGGCAGATGTTGCTGAAATGCAATACGGACTGGCCTCTTGTCGCAAGGAATGCGAATGCTGAATTTCGGAAGAATCCAACAAAGCGTTAGGGAGTTATCGCTTCGAACAGACATGCACGGACGTACACGAACATCCACGGACACAAAGATGTAAGAACCAGTGGCGCCACCTTCAGGCAGATGTTGCTGAGATGTAATACAGACTGGCATCTTGTCGCAAGGTATGCATATTCCGAATTTCGGAAGAATCCAACAAAGCGTTAGGAAGTTATCACTTCGAACAGACGTACACGGACATTCACGGATACGAAGAAGCAAGAACTAGTGGCGCCACCTTCAAGCAGATGTTGCTGAAATGCAATACGGACTGGTGTCTTGTCGCAAGGAATACGTATGCCGAATTTCGGAAGAATCCAACTAAGCGTTAGAAAGTTATCGCTTCGAACAGACATGCACGGACGTACACGGACATCCACATACGCAAAGAAGCAAGAACTAGTGGCGCCACCTTCAGGCAGATGTTGCTGAAATGCAATACGGACTGGCGTCTCGCCGCAAGGAATGCATATTCCGAATTTCGAAAGAATCCAATAAAGCGTTAGGAAGTTATCGCTTCGAACAGACATGGACGGACATCCACGGACACAAAGAAGCAAGAACCATTTTAAAGTCCCCGGCCGCGTTGCGGCGGGAGACAAAAAAAAGGGGGTCTGGCCGCTCGCCTATTGCGGCTAGATTTATGCACAGATATCGGGGTTCATATCTGTCCAATGTTTAATCATCAACAATCACATCTCGAAAGTCCCAAGATCTCTTGCAATAAGATATCAGATTCCATATAAGTTTTTGCTAAAATGAATTGCAATAAATTCCAGACAGAATATATATTGCTGTTTATTCTGGGAATCAGAACTTTGTGATAACTCCGCTTTCATCTGTGACATGGGGCAGTTCCATTTACATCGGGACTTACCGTATTTAAATGATCAAAACTTAGCTCATGTAATATGTATTTCTGTCTGATTATTGGAAATACATGCCGCAACGTATCAATTGCATTCCGTCATAATAATGATATTGTGTTATTCCTTTGTTTCATACTTTAAGATCTAATGCATTCCGAAAAAAACAAAAACAAACGGAATTCTGCTTTTGTAAACTAGAGATATCATACTCGAAAAAAATCATGCGATCTACCAAAAATACCTTCCGAAGGATGGCATCGGAAATTGTACATCACATATGCTGTTTGATGAAGAGGGTACTACCTGCACAATCATATTAGATTAAGATGTCATGATCTCGGATCTTACATCCGTATGCAAACTACGCTATCAAAGAGCATTAAAAGGAGCGAATGGATAAATCAATCCTCATGGTCTTAGTCCATGGGCCAAGACCCCAAAGTTCACTGACCGGTACCACTCGAAGTGGGAAATTCTAGTAATGTTTTTCGAAGAGGTACATGTATGTAGATGTTATTCACATGTGATAACCGTTGCAGATCGGTAGCTCAACGGTAGCAAAACACACTTTATTATTCCCATCCCTACTCGTATTCCGAACTCAAACAACGGGAGCATGGGAATCATTCTTCGGATATATTAGTTATTTCTGTCGCTGGAGAGCTGAAACTTTACATACTTTGGGGAAAGGACCTGGTCCATTGACACAAGTTAACATACCTCAATATTACCATTGTATGATGTCATCGTTACGTAATAACATGTGGCAGCATTTATTGCCGAATTTTTGTCCACTTCTGCTCGCATAATTTGACGTATCAACTTTGGTAAATTTTCTTAAAAGAGTTATTTGTATGTGGATTTTACCCATATGTGATAACACATGCAGATCAGTAGCCTAGTGGTAGTTCTGGTACACTTTCTGAACCCTCCCTCATCACATTCTGAACCCGATTTGGGGAATGGGGTATGATTTCCTGGATATTTTATTCATTTCTGTTGCTAGACAGCTATAACTTTTCACTCCCTGCATATGAGGTATTCGCCTACCGAAACATGTTAACGGGGTTTGAAATGATCATTTTATGACGTCAAAGTGACGTCATAACATAACAATATCTTATTTTTAAATTTTTCGTTACTTTCAATATGTTTTTCCATTTTGCTGGTAAATCTTGAGGTAACAGATTCGGCTCATATTTTGTAAGGGGTATTTGCATGCAAATGCTATCCATGTGTGACAGCCGTTGTATATCGGTAGTTTATGGG
>JAVTVY010017920.1:0-77944 GCA_036873755.1 Hanleya hanleyi
AAACATTAGGGGAAGATTGCGTTAAATGCTTATCATGTCTGGTATTCAAGTTCGGCTTATCATATTTAAACACCAATTCTGCACTGTCAAAAGTTTTTAAAGGATGATAAATATCCTGGGTGCACATCTCACATATATAATGATGCGCTATGTTTTGAACACAATTTAGATGATATGATGTTTGGCAACATAATGTGACTGTGCATTTGGCATCTTTTCCTCTAATGGATGTATTTTTGATAATGGGAATCCAACAACGCATGCTTCTATTATCCTTACTTTCTCGGCTATTCCAAAAGTCATCTAATTCGTGCTGGAAATTTGCAGTATAATAATTGACAATGTATACCTGAAAGGCCAATTACAAAAAGTTCTTGACCTAGATATACAAAATCGTTTTCATCTAACGATAGGAGTTTTCCTAATTTTCTATGCAATCCTTCAAAACAGCAAACGGTACATTTGAACGATCTAGAATAGATTCTAATTCTATCAGATACGGTATCTGGAGAATTATTTCTTCCCCACTAATCGGACATGAACGGAAAGAGGGGTGATTTCTATATTTTATCATATTTGCAATTAATTCACTCTGTGAGGCCAACCTAGAGGCGTTCACTTCAATTTCTATATATTTGACACCGTTTCCACTCACTTTTTAAAATTTTAAATGCTGCCAAAAGTTTTACTTCCGGGATAGTTCAAGTTTCTATCCGCTGATCTGTGTTTCTGGAAGGAAATCGAAAACATACATATATGGATTAGTCAAAAATTTTGTACACGTTCTTCTCTGATTTTGGAACTAAAAGTTCCTGATGAGCGAGTTCCAGGAAAGCCCTCTACAATCAGCTCGACAAGGGTATATAACCCAGTGGCACCAAACAATAGATTAGCATGACAATCGTGGGACGTGGGGTCCGTGTAATCTTGCACAATTCAATTTTCGTTTCTTTGTTTTTGGTTTCTTTAGAGTTCGAGCAAACATTCCTAGCGGGATGGGGATAATAGAGGGCAGCCGATAACGATAGGGAGACTGGTTCACCTGAAATATAGTATATTGCCAGTCAACTCGTAAGTGAGATATGCAACAAGTAATGATGTAATACTGGATGAGAACATTTGAAGAACAAACTCTTTTATCCAGAGAGGGGTAGTTTCAATCGGACATATATATGTCGCCTAGTGCTGTAATGTAAAATGGATGCAGTATGATACAGAAAAGTTGGATCTGCATTCGATAATCGAAAGTTTGGATATTTTGCATCACCCAACAAGTTTAGGACTAAGATAGTTTTGAATTAACAACTCGGTAGCTGCCCACCTGTCCGATGTGATGTCACTAGCCAATTGTAAAGTTTGCACTCTTTGTAGAACCATAGCAAAAAGGTCATGTAAAAAGGCAATATGAACCTCAATTGTAATTTGCATTTTATGGATATCAAGTTCTTCTATAGCTGTTTTAGTTTGATTCCCAAGGATTTCCACTAATTCTGAATTAGCTTGAATGCGCTCCAAAAGATAGTCATATTTCTTATTCGATAGTTGAATATAAGACAATAAGTTTTTCTTCAATTTTTCATGCCGGAATTATTTTCCTCACTACGTGTTTCTAAAAGGTGAATTCTGTCGTAGAAAGGTGTGCCCCGCCTAGCAACACCTAGAACGATATAGAGCTAAAACATCCCCCATTAAAATCTTCCCTCCATTCCAACCCGAATTCTTAAAGTATGTCTCGTTCGTTCAAAGTCCCATCCCAATCTGGCAATCTCAGAGCATGCAACGGAGATTTCCGAAGTTCAAGCTTCGGGCCTAAACCGGTTTGGAGTAGTTATATTTGGAACCAACCCGGATGAGGCAATCTCCTGGCATGTACGATTTATTTCGAGGGAACAGGGCTAGCAGTTTGGATCGTAAAGCTATCTCTGCAACACCCCTCCCCGTTTTCTTTTTGGCGAAGATCTTACTTCGCCCTAAAAGAACCCTTCCCTATCCCAGGCAACCGCCTTTCCAGCCCTGACAACAATTAGTAAAATACGAGACAAAGACGTAAATTCTCCATGTTATATCACATGTGTCAAAATGCGTAATTTGCAGTGTACAAAAGTACACTGCTCTCTAAAAGCACCCAACTTCAATAAAATGATAACCCCCCACTATTCCAGTCTTATTAACAGACTGTCTATGATTACACCCAAACCCACTAAAAATCTCACTCAAATGGTCAGCCCCATGGGACTGATCACTTCATTTCCCAAAAATATAATCCTTAGGCCAGCCTAGCAGCTTTACGGCCCCAATAAATACAATCAGCCGCATGGGACTGCTCACTTTAATTCTTAAAAATATAATCCGTATGCCAGCCTACCAGCTACATGGCCGCACTAAATACGAGAACATCATCCAACCCACGACTGGTATCCAGACTATAAATTGGCAGGCCAGCCTACCGGCTACATGGCCGCAATAAGCACCAGTCCTTCATACAATCCACTACTGGAACAAGCTTCTAAATTACTGGCTGTCCAGACTATAAATTGGGCTCCCCATTCTCCCTCCCCTAATAATTTCAAGGCTCGCCATCGTCAGCAGCCAACAGTTTCGAGTGGAAGGGCCCTTCAAGGGCGTACGCACGAAGAGCCCGAAACGTGTGTGCGCACCACACGCCCACTGACCACAATGTACAGACGCCCTCGCAACCGGCTACCCCACCAGAGAGAATGACCATCCGCGACGGATGAACATCATTGTAAACACTAGTCCCCTTCAGATATCCAGCTCACAAATAGAAAAGGGTTGAGACCATAGAAAAGTTGCGAGATCATGACTAAACAATACCGTATTTAGATACTCTCCAAGTGGTGGCTATCTTGTCCCACTGGATTCACGATAACTTATACACGCATTGCACGACGGTTCAGAGAGAACTCTCACCAGGGCTCGATGACGAAGACATGGGGAGGAAGAGGGCCCATCTCCCTTAACCCCAGGTCTCCGACGTGGCTAACCGCACTACACATTTTCGTGCCATATCTCATCCAAGTCACTCCATGAATTAAACTTCACTTCACATAGACTTTCATGAACGTACCACACAGCTTAACACACACAAAAAACCCACAAAGAACACAGTTATAAAATCTCAAAAGGAGTCACACAGAAACGTCATTAACGCGTAGATCCACCATACAGAATCTTCACACACAGAAATTCTCTAATCACACAACAACCATCGAACCCAGGCGTCCAGCCCCCGGTTCCCTCACACAGATCAGATAAACACACCTAGTTCACCACAACACATCATATTCTCCCATAACACACTACACGTATAACGCCGCAGCAAACATCACAATTTTCGAACATCCAACTCCCGAACACACACGAGAGTCCTCCAACACACACCATAATTCTAGAACAATAGTTCCAAAATACACATTACATTACACAACACATTAACAACGGTTTGGATCTAGAATTTTATATATATTTTTTTGTCCTCAATTCCACAATGCCTCAAACAAACATCCTGTACAACAAAATCAAATCAACCCCCAAATAGGATAATTTCACATAGAAAATCAAAACCTAATACAATACATCCATCACTGCATACACGTGATGGCACACATCCATATATCCCCACAAAGCTGACACTATACTGCATCTCTTCAGACGCATGCACAAAATGCATCACCAATGGCCCATCAACTAACTTCACCATTTATCAGTTACTGGCAGAGCGAAATGGAGCCCACATTGAACAAGTCACCATTCCATAAAAATTCAAACTGCAAAAACCTTGGTGTCCCCAATAACCAAGGCTTTATCTCTAAAATCTACAACACATCCATAGGCGGACAGGAAATCGAAGCCTAGCAACAGGTCGTCAACCAAGGGTGCCACCACTATATTTCCAGCACAGTGAAAATCGGAGATGGACAATGGGACCTGCCGAACTAGCATTCCCATACTGGTCATTCCTCGAAATGCACCAGTTAACCGAATAGGCGAAGACGACAACTCCTGGAGACCCAACCTAGCAAATAAATGTTCACTCATGACGGTGACTTGGGCGGCCGTGTCTACCACAGCAGTTACCGGCACAGACCCAACCTTAACTGGAATGGACATCGCCCACCCCTGGGAACGAGACAGAGTAACATCTCTGACTGCTGCAGTAAGTTCAGTAACACCTGCCTCGTCCCCCGTGGACGACCCCACCCCGTCATTTGCAGTTGCTAATTCAGCCCACCCATCTAAACCATGTCTAGCAGGACAAAAACGGCTTATGTGGCCGGGTTTACGGCACGAGTAACAGAGTCGTGGTGGACGGAAGGGTCGCGATGACCGACGGCGAGGGGACCTCTTATTTATCCCTTCCCCTTCTGCCTTACAAGCATCAGGAAAAGCTTCCCCCACTGAATCAACATTAACAGTCCTATATGTGACCGTCTGAAAATCCAACTCTCTCAGATTATATCGTGAGGAGTTCACATAACTCAAGGCTTCGAAGATTGTTGTGGGGCTCTTTTCCATAGCAAATCTCACAGCCTGTATTTCCCTACATCCCCTGAGAAAATGTTCCAGCGCTACTGACTCGATAATCTTTTCCGGTGCATTCGGATACCCGTCCCTTGCCAACCTAGCGCATCTAAAAACAAACTCCTCTAAACTGTCCTCCGGACCCTGCTCTTCCGCCTGCAAACGCTGCCTAACTACACGCGGAGGTTCCCTACTATTATATATATAATGGCATTCCATTGCTTTGATGAGCATATCAAACGAGGTTTTGACTGCCTCCGATTGATAGCTGTAAAACACCATGGCATCGCCATGAATACAATCAGTTAATTTTTTAAGACACTGGTCTTTATTCCACTTTCTACATTCAGCCTCCAACTCAAACTTAACCCTAAATGGAACCCAGTCCCCTCTGGTTCCTGAAAACACTAAAGTGTTGGGAAGCCGGGGACTCTGGCTACGGTAGCGTTCTCGGGATACATGTCGCTCGGTTGATCTGGATCTGGACGAGCATTCACTACATTTACTAGGAGAGGCCTCAACCTCCCCCTCGGTATCAGTAGCGGACATATCGGCCAGATTCCCATTATCTATATCCCCTTGGAGATATTGCCCCCCTACCATAGCATTGTCTAAAAACAATCCATTCCTATTTACTGGGCATTGGAAGTTCGGAGCTGAAGTGTGGCCACTGGGCGGTAACTGATGGAATACATTATTTACATCCCTAGTGTCATCTGGAAACGCCAAACCAGCGTCCAGTCCTGTCGTTCTATTCATACCTAGTGGACATGGGGGGTCGGGAAGTGCAGCTGATGCGTTCATATGATCATGGAGTTCATTCTGTTGAACAGGGGTTGCATTCAATTGATTTGGAGTCTCTCCCCCACCCTCAACCAATTGTTCAGGTCTATTATTCACAACAACAGGAGTTGGGTCCGCCTGACCAGCGTCCCCCGTTGTCTGTTCAGACGTCGCATGTGATGAAATCTCTGACCCTTCCCTGCTTGGAGCACTAAGCAATGCAACAACAGTCCTCATATCTAAACCCGCTTGCTCCATTTTACCATCAACTTGCTCCATCTTACCATCAACTTGCTCCACCTTACCATCAACTTGCTCCACCTTACCATCAACTTGCTCCACCTTACCATCAACTTGCTCCACCTTACCATCAACTTGACCTATTTGTTGACCTAATTGTTGACCTTGTACCACTATTTTCTCATCCAACTGGCCTAACTGAAGCTCGTATGGCTTGACATCGTCATGCAACTGGCCCATTTCTACATCCAATGCATCTACTTGAGCCGTTATTTCAACTTTCCATGATCCAATGATTTCCACTAAACGACGGTCAACTAAAGCATTAATGTATTCCACACTTCCCGACAAGTCTAAACCTATTACCTGCCCCTCTAGCACTAGATCGGCTATATGCCCGGCACTAAACTGAGTCGCCTGCATAAAATTCTTAAAACTAAGCAACCTGCCCTCTTCCTGCAAGGCTACCACACGTGCACTTCGACTACTCCCCACCCCTTTCAATTTTTGCAGTGCTTCCTCTGTAGCCACTGACACATCAATGGGCCCCAAATCTGCCATGTTTTAGTGGAATGATATACGGTATTTGAAAAAAAGTCAAAAAAATAAGCAGTACCAAATCAAAATCTAATAAAATAACTTCAAATATATCAAAGACTTTCAGTGAGTTTCCTCTCCAGAAACTCACTGAAACAAATGAAAGACAGTCCACATTGGTATGTCCACTACAAAACACCAAATCTGACACCAAAATAAATAGCAGTGTCAACTCCTCATACTCAGTGAATGAAAAAATATTAAAACATGTGCATGCTCAAAATAATGAAACATTTAAATGAACCTAATGCACGCGCGTTACCGCAGTCAACGCGTTCTAGTTTGACTAATCAGCCATATCCATTAGGAAAAAAGAAAAAGAACAAGACCCATCTCTAGAACAAGTGCAACACGCGTTACCACACAGTCAACGCATTGTTGCAACTTCTCTATTAATCTTGCACTATTTCAATTTACGACTAATTATGAATAGGGCACTAAAGAAACCCAGGGTGGGTCTGGGGGAGAAAAAAAAATCAATTATCAATTGTGCCCGGAAAACAAAGTCAGGCCACCTGTGTTCAACATAAATAAACCTTCAATCAACACTGTTTCCCGTGCCTAGAGGAATACAACACAGAATACAAACTAGATTTTAGACTCGACCACATCGAGGAGTTAACTCCGAGTTCAAATACAAACAGGAAATAGTCTGTCTCGAGATGGTAAACTGCATCAAAATTTTAACTCACTCGCTCAACATCATGAACAACCTTCAGTCTATCATTCAGACCCCTCAAGGATGAACATAGGCACGTTCCCATTCAATTAAATTTCAAACAATAGCATAATTTCCTGAACTGATCCAAGAGAATGGAGAAAACAGACAGGATATACAAATCATTAACTCAATTCAAAAGGATTGAAGGAAGTCTGATTACTATTATCGCAGTGACAACACCATGGTGTCGCCATGAATGTGGCTCGCATGACTGACAATGCCCCAAACTATCAACTGAGCAATCAAAATCATGTATTGGACAGCCAAAATGTAGGCAATATATATCTGTATTAATCCAGAAAATCGACACGATGAGCGATTTTTTTAGCCGACCAATTGACAGCCGACAAATTCGAATATCACGAACACCACGACATAAATGGAACTATACAAATTAGGGACAACCGTTCAAAAAAAAAAATATCTTGAAACACAAAGAAAAAACGGGTTTCCCTTTTATCAGGATGGAAAAAACGTTAGCAGAAGACAAAGTCACATTGACCCGCGAACAATCTGAGCATTTACTATTAACGCACAATTGTATTCCAACTACAGATTTCTCATAAAGGTCGGCAAAATCTTCAATCTCAATCCAAAGACCCATAAATACTAACACATAGCAGAAATCTCACACAAAAGTCAATCTCAGAAACAATACAATTCAATCGTACAGAAGCACATAGACAACATCACACACAGTAACACCTGGAGTGACAATGGACAAAAACTTCCATAAAAATTTGAATCTCTCCGATATACAAGCTCTATATGATAACCCAGTAAAAATATTTGAAAAATGAAAAATTTGAAAATCAATTTTCCTATTTCTAAGCTTAAACTTACTATACCTTCACATACCTTATTGCTATCGTGTTCCTACGCGATTGCTCTATTGTAAAACCTTACCACAGAACCAAAAGAAATAGTCCCTGTAATGCCCAATGCCCATGCGCGAGTACCCAGAACCCTCTCTGTCTGACCACGTGACTTCCTTCTTTCCTATTCAACCGCAGTGTGAATAACCCATCAGCGGGGAGGCTGGGAGGGCCATCACAGTATGTGAAGGTAAGTTTAAGCTTAGAAATAGGAAAATTGATTTCAAATTTTTCATATTTCTTGCGCTGTAAAACTTACCTTCACATACCTTATTGCTAGAATATCATAGCAGGAGGAGGGAAATAGTGGTCAAAACAGAAAAGGTCTCGAGCATAGGCGAAGGATAAAACAGGAGTCAGCGAGATAATCGAGTGCCATAAAGACATGTAGCATGACGGTATGGCCATCGATACAATCACCCAGCCCTATATATATATAATAAGCGGGCCTAGTGAATAGCTGACAAGCACTAGACCGAAACCTCCCGCCCCCCCTCTTTTTTTGAAAATTTGGGGAGAGCAGCCACTTACCAGATTTTTAAAAAATGGTAAAACCACTAGGAGGTCTAGTGCGATGAAGACGGGTCCCCAACATGCTGGGCAGCCACCAGGGGTCCCAGCGAGTATATGTCCCGTCTCTGAAGCGTCAAATCCCGGAGGTAGTGTGATACAAAGGTTACATTACTCCTCCAGTAGCAGGCCCTCATGATGTCTGACACGGATCTATTGGTCCATAGAGGCC
Organism: Hanleya hanleyi; assembly: GCA_036873755.1. Taxonomy (NCBI): domain Eukaryota; kingdom Metazoa; phylum Mollusca; class Polyplacophora; order Lepidopleurida; family Hanleyidae; genus Hanleya; species Hanleya hanleyi. Next base: position 8,501 of record JAVTVY010017920.1, read on the forward strand.
AGGATGCCGCCATGGCCCTGACCTCATGGGCGGAGACCTTGGATAAAGTAGTTACCTCAAGTGGTACGTCCGTATACGCCAAACGAATGGTTTTGGAAAGCCAGGCAGATATGGTATTTTTAGATATCTCCTGCTTTGAAGAGGGCCCAAAAGGGATGAATAGACGCACCCGCCCGGCTCTCATATGCTCCACACGGGCCAGGTAGCAGGAGAGAGCTCTGACGGGGCACAGGACTCTGTCGTCGTCAACAGCTGCGGACAGGATGTTGGACAGAGCCGGGATGACGAACTCTCTCGGAAGGTTGTCGTAGAGTGACTGGTTCTTAGCAACAAACTCCGGGAGAGTAGATAACGCCATCCAGGTCCACTTAGGGTTGTATCTCAAAGACCTGAAGTCCAAGGCATGGATTTCTGATACGCGGGCGGCAGATGCAAAGGCGATCAGAAAGACGATCTTGTAGGAGAGAAACTTCATCTCACAGGTGCCGATGGGTTCGAAGGGCGGCACGGACAGGCGCCTAAGAACCAGAGCCAAATCCCATTTAGGAAGCTGCGGCGTCGGAGTAGGCCTCTCCACCCGAAAGGAACGAAGAAGGGCGGAAAGGTTGACGTCGAGTGATGGGTTGACACCTGTGGTCAATTGAAGTACCCTGGAGATAGCGGACCGATAGCCGTCGACCGTGGCCGGAACAAGCTGCCTGTCATGAAACAGATGCAAAAGGAAGTCTGCTACCTGCTGAACAGAGGCAGAGGTTGGAACAATTCCACGTCCAAAACACCAGGTAGCGAAGGACTTCCACTTGTTCTGGTACACCGCAGTCGTTGATGCTCTGGTGGACCGGACCATCCTTTCGGACGCTTCGACAGAAAATCCAGCCTCAACGAGCTGATGCTGGAGCACTTGAACGCGGTCAGTTGAAATAGACCGGGATTCGAGTGGTACAGGCTGGATCTCGGCTGCCGAAGCAGGTTCCACCAAAGCGGCAGCCGACGAGGCACGTCTATGAGAAGATCCATTAGGTCTGCAAACCATGGGCGAGTGGGCCACCACGGAGCCACAAGGTAGACCACGCACGGCTGTGCTTGAATCTTCCGGAGGATTTGCGACAAGATTGCTGGCGGCGGGTAAGCGTACGCAATCATGCCGGACCAGTCCAAAGACAGGGCGTCGACTGCCAGGGCTGCTGGATCCGGAACGGGAGACACATAGGCCGGAAGTAGATGGTTCCAACGGGTGGCGAACAGATCCACATTCGGCGTCTCCCATATCCGAGACATCTGGGCTAAGATGTCTTCGTGAAGCTGCCACTCGGTCGATATTATCTGATTCGGTCTGGATAATGTGTCGGCCAGCACGTTCAGATGACCGGGAATGTGGCGAGCTCGCACAGAAATTTCGTTGTCCCAACAGAGGTTGAAAAATTTCTGTGTCTGATCCAGCAGTTGGGGAGAATGAGTTCCTCCCTGCTTGTTTATGTAGGCGAGGACTGTCGTGTTGTCCGTTGCTACTAACAAGCGTTGGTTCTTGAGGTCTGGAAGCAATCTCTGTATGGCCAGGGTTACGGCCTGGAATTCCAATACATTGATATGCATCTTCCTCTGGCCGTCGTTCTACAAGCCGGATATTGACCTCGAACCCAACTGTGCTCCCCATCCTTCCATCGATGCGTCCGTGAACAGTTGACGGGACGGCTGAAAGGGTAGGAAGGAGACACCTATCATCACGTTCTCCGGCTGCAGCCACCAGAGCAGGAGACGTTTGACATCCTCTGTCACAGGGACAGTCGGATTCAGGTGTCGTTTCGGCCAAAAGTTGTTGAGGTGCATCATCAACGGCCGAAGCTGCAAGCGGCCTCGAGGCGTTACATCCTGAGTCGATGTTAACAGGCCGATAATCGCAGCGAATTGGAGAGCACGTCTGTGCGATGCTGACAGGAACGTCGGCACCGACGTCAGAATTTTCTTCCAGCGGTCTTCCGGAGGTTTCGCTAACGCTGAAAGGGTGTTGTAGGAAACTCCGAGAAAGACTCGAGACTGGGATAGTGTCAACTCCGATTTGCCCTCGTGAGGAAGATAGCCCAGAGCAACAAGGATCTCCCAAACGAATTTGGTGTCCTTGCGGAGTTCTTCCCTGCACTGATTCCGTAGTAGAGAATCGTCGAGGTAGAAGTGATACTGGAGACCTCTGGTGTGCAGGAATGACGCCACCGGGTTGAAAACTCTGGTGAAGACCCAAAGTGACGGATCCTTGACTGGGGGTATAGTCACACTCTCCGGATTCACTATCCTGAACAGGGGACCTTTGGTCGGAAGTGACGTCACAGATGATGGATCAAAGGTAGCCGTCAAGGTCAAGGGCGTCACGTGCAATACTTTACCTGCAGGGTGCCCGCCATCTTTGTTCCCCACCTCGGTCCCTAAAACAGAATTAGTGCATGGAGGAGGAGAAATTGTAACAACATTCGGTAATTTACGAGGCGAAATTAACTCCGTATCTTGGGTTACGGACATATCAACAGAGGCAGACTCGTCCGACTCGTTCACAGTGGAGCGAGACGGAGAGGCGACCAAGCTCTCGGCCCTAACAAAGCCGGGTGGCGGCAGAATTTCTCCGGCATAAGAACCGACAAGATACTGTTCGAATATATTGTCGGGCCATAGCTCACATTCCGCACATTTAGCATACTGATCGCACCAAACACCTCTACACGGCGGACATGCTGAGTGCGGGTCCGTCGTGGGTTTAGACTGTCCACAAAGAACACCGAAGACGGACGCCATCTTTATTATGATTCCAACGTATACTCCCTGACGTTTGTAGAAGTCCAGGTAGGTATCCAGAAGCACAGGAATTTGGTAATATTCCACTCTCTTCTCCAGGTAAATATCCCAGGGAATCTCCGAGGTAATCCAAGGTAATGAACTAGGAATTGCGTGGTACTCCAGATGTAGATCTTGAGACTTTTTTTTACAGAGCACTAGAAACTACGTCTGACCGCTACGGTTGTAGAGGAAAGAAGGAAGTCACGTGGTCAGACAGAGAGGGTTCTGGGTACTCGCGCATGGGCATTGGGCATTACAGGGACTGTTTCTTTTGGTTCTGTGGTAAGGTTTTACAATAGAGCAATCGCGTAGGAACACGATAGCAATAAAGTATGTGAAGGTAAGTTTTACAGCGCAAGAAATTTGTATAACCCTGCCAGGCTCAAATCGCATTCAATACCACGGAGTCAATTTATCCGGTTTTTACCAATCTATTGATCACGAACGGCCAAAATGCCACTACTAATAACACTTCGCGTTTATCACAGGACAATAATGCTGTATACACGACGACACCAAATGCAATAAATGAATAGAGTAAATACACTATTCCCAAGAAATGTTGACTAGTTCAACTGGCTAAATACCAGGAATATATTTAATAACACGGACCGAATTGAGCATATCGAGTCTCCCAAAGAGGCGAAACGATTAATTGCCACATTACACAGATCTATATATGCTGTCGACAGTGCCAAATTATGCCGCCTTGGCCTTGCTAATAACACAGCTCGCCTGTCACAGGGTAATAATACCGGTACTGTATATACAGCGACGCCAAGTTTATTGAATGCATACGACCGATACACTATTTACAAGAAATGTTAGCGAGCTCACCCGGCTATATGCCAGAAAAATATTTGATAGCATGGACTGAACTGAACACACGACTAGTTTCATAACGAGAGAGGGGGAAAACGGTTAACCGACCCCTACATGTATATCACACAGACCGGTGTGATCATATTGTCAAATTTCACTATAAACGAAAGAGGGGGGAAACGGCTAACCGACCCCTACATGTATATCACACAGACCGGTGTGATCATATTGTCAAATTTCACTATCGCGTAGCTAGCCTATCAGCCGAGACAAAGAAAACCCTGTGCTAAATTGTCTAACACAATTGAGAGCCTGCCAGCCGTGAAAGGATTTATACAGAATCATCAACTAGAATAGCCCAGTCAGGATGGCCTTCTCCCGGTAAAACAATTCGGCCTACAATCTACCCGTGTATAGCCGGCCAATACAACAGGGGTTCGCGAACAAAGGAAAAATGGCCGGCTTCTATACCGCGCTTGTTTACCGGGAATTTTTCAGTCTTCCAGGCATAAATGGGTTCTCAACCGTGATTTTAAAATAAAATATTCTTTCACTTCGACGCCAGATGTCGTAGAAAGGTGTTACGATTTATTTCGAGGTAACAGGGCTAGCAGTTTGGATCGTAAAGCTATCTCTGCAACAATTCTATCTGCAAATTGTTGGAGGTCACTTAAAGTCGTGACCCCGAATAAACTATTCGCTGCACACCCTACGAACTCAAAGGGGGTTCGACTCTCGCGTAATCTTTCTTCATGATTTCCCCGTCTCCTTTTGTGAAAATATAATGGCATACTATTGGCAATATTTTGTCTAACATTGCGATAAGTAACTATTTGTCTCTAGTATACCGGAAGCAAAGTTTTGTAACTTTTGCTTCCAGTAACTGCCTGGTGGCTTTCTTTACATCCGTCCCAACCTGAGTCAGCAACAGTTGTAGTTGTTCTTCTTGGCAAATTTGGACCATTTTTGGTCTGTTTGGTACCGGCATATGATGAATTTTAAACACGTGTTCCCAGATCGAAAAAGAAATGTCAATTATTCCCTCAGCTGTGAAGAACGCTCCAAAATTAGGTCTGGAAATAAGTTTTTCAATCTTATGAGTGGGTCTATTTTTTCTAGTGTACCCATCTTGGGGAGTTCCCAATATCAGATGAAGAAAAATGGGTTTATTTCGAATTCATTTTTCTTACCAAGGTAAAGAATATACTGAAACCGTTTCACTTACAATCCGCTAATGTTTTGTTGTGTCGATAATTCCAATGACGTAGACTCTGAAGTTCAAGGGCCCTTAAACAGCGTCATCAGGTCACCGACGCACAACTTTTATCCAAACAAATTACGTACGCTGATTTGAATGGATTCAGTTTTCCCAGAACTACCATGCAGTTAAGCTCTGTAAAAGAGAATGATAGAGATTATTTACGACTCGTACCTACACACATTCACCATCCATACCTACCCACTTGGTTAAATTCTCGTTTCCTCTCTTATCTGCAGGGAATCTGAAAATCTTTAATTAATATCAATACACTCAAAATATTCAGTATTCATCACAATGATCATGATCAACATTTTCATCTTCTAATGCTATTTCATCTGATTAATCACTCATAAATTTGCTCTTCTTATTCATATCTTATTGGAGCTTGTCGTAGGATACGAATATTCTGTTCCATGGCAATCCGTTTCCCAGCTTCATCTAGGTCATCTTCCAAAACCCAGGTACCCACCTTTTTATTAATCTAATCTTTACATACCACTTAGTAATATAATTTATCCCTATCTCGTTTTCCTTTAATAATATTCTCAATTTCTCTACTGTCGATTACAATATCTCACTTATTAGAGTCAGAAACCACTGGGGAACGATATATTTACCCCGAGTATATCCATAATTAGATGTGTCAGTCTTCTGTAGATTTTCTGCAGGAATGAACGTTTCCCTTTCCCTAATTTTCCGTACTTATGGTACTCCGGGAGTTAACACCCTATCAGTAGACTCTTCTGAAGCTAGTCTCTTTTGTTGTAGGTGTAGAATCCTCTACTTCAGTGTTTTTTGGAGTTTGGCCATCCGGCAATTGAGACTCTTTGAAATTCTCTAGATGTTCATCGATCAATAAGGAACCATCCTTATCTGTAGTTATTTGTATTTCAGGCTGTGGAGGTCTTATTTTCCTATCCACGCATTTACCTAACCTATTTTTATGAACTGCGGATTTAACTACTTGGTTGGTTTCAAGATTTCTTATGCTATAGTTCAATACATTTGAGTGATCACAGACGCGAAATGGGCCTGTCCAGCATTTTTTTTTAGCTTCTTGGAGGAATGTTTTGGAACAAAAGGCAGATGTTTATCGATATTTGAATTGCGATCTCCACGCTATTTCCAACCAATGGTAGGATCGTTAATATACTGACCAATCGACCAAAAGTTCACTGCAATGCGTGTCTGGGTGAGTGAGTGAATAGAATTTAACGTCGCTTTCAACAATATTTCAGCTATATCGCGACGAACCAACTAAGCACCACCCAGCCAAGTTGCGTTCCTGCTACTTCAATGTGTGTAGAGACTAAAACAGATGATTTAGATATATTAAATGACAAATTGCAGGTCTGTGGCTATAAATTATTTTTAAACAATAGAAAGGCAGTCACAAACTATCGATCTGGAGGTATAGGTGTATGTGTGAAATCAGAATTGTTAAAATTTGTCAATATCCAGCCAATCACAAATGAGGTCTGCCTGTGGTTTACAGTTAACAAAGCACTAACAGGCTTAGATAAGAATTTATTATGTGGCGCCATATACGTTCCCCCAGAGAGATAAAGATACTCTAGTATAGATATGTACTTATTATTTATGATTATTAGGAGACTTAAATGCATATACCAGTACAATGGACGACTGTTTTCATAGACAAACAAATACGTGAGCAGGTAGGAATGGATGACTTGGAACCAGAATGGAAAATTGAAGAAATGGGGTTGGACTTGAAGCGTCATTCTCGGGATACGCATAGGCCAAACACCTATGGATATAGGTTATTGGAAATGTGCAAAAGTCAGGATATACTTATATTTAATGGAAGATGCGGAAATGACAAAATGTTCGGTAAAACGACAGGTAAGGATTCTACAGTTGTAGACTATGTAATTGGATACCCGTTGTTGAGAAGTCATAACGCCTATCGTAACGCCTTAACGCCCTATCTGAACACCTTAACACTGTAGCATAAAGCCTCGACACCATGATGTAGACCGATGAGAGAAAGAAAGATCAACTCCTTCACAAGTTTTCATATGGTTTATTCTCCCCAATGTTACATCATACCCAAGCTGGGGGAGCCGCGTTGGGTAGGTTTACAATTCAAGTAGGCTTTTGTCCAGTCAGAAGCCGTCGTTTGATAAAGTTCAATCTTTGTTCGGAGTAACCTAAGCAATTTGACACCGTACACGATCCATTCGGACCACGGATGGGCCATCTCTACCGCAAATACCTTCCTTCACAGCCCCAAAATGCCCACTTTGGCTACGACTCGTACTGATGACGTCACCAATGAAGTCACAGATGACATCCCTCAAGTCGTGGTCTATACCACGCGAGCATCACTTTGACACCCTACACGGCCTAATAGGACCAAGAATGAGCCATCTCTACCCCAAACACCTTCCTTCACATCCCCAAAATGCCCACTTTGGCTACTACTCCTACTGTTGACGTCACCGATGACGTCACAGATGACACGGACATCCCTCAAATTGTGGTCCACACACCGAGAGCTTCACTTTGACACCCTACACGACGCATTCGGATCAAGAATGGTCCCTCGATCACTCTTGTCACTTTCGGTGATGTCCAGTAATAACGTTACTTTCATCAAGGGTCAGGGGCCAATGGTGAAAATATGTGCGTGTGATTGGATGGTTGACAATGCGTAAAGGCGTTACGTTAAGGCGTTTAGATAAGGTGTTAAGACGTTGAGACGGGCGTTAAGGCGTAACGACGGGCGTTGACGGCCGTCACTGCATTTCAATAAATTAGTGGCAATTCCATGGAATATCTTGAAAATCATAGCTTCTGAGCTATTTCACCAGTGCGTTGAAGCGTTAACCTGGGCGTTGACGGGCGTTACTGTCTATAAAAGCAAGTGTATCCCAAAAGACGTGGACAGTCGACGTTCAACCATCAACATGGGTTATACTTGCGCGAACGCACGTTTACCCGCCATTACGATATGATGCGATACCAGAAAAAAATACATGGGATTGAAGACACCGAGAAGCCGACTGAGGAGGCAGATAATGATACCGAAACAGAGACTGCTGGAAGTTTATTTACTGATACGGAGAGCTTGACCTCAGATAGTCAGCCTACGTCCCAGGGAAGTGAGGACGAACCTACCTTCTGGAATCGTATTGTGACAGCAGCTATTAATACCCACGCTGCAGTGTTCAAAGACGCGGGACAGGATAACTTACAACGGGCGTACATCCAATGCGCCCGAACATGAGGAAAAGAGCCATGACCATCTATGAACGGTATACCCTGCTGCCGCTTGAAATGAAACGGGTCCATAATGAAGATCATGCGTCACCTGGAACAGGATATAGGGTTACCACCCACCGAGGCCCTGGAAAATTCGATCAGAATGCGCAAACAACTGTTTCAGGATATGCTGCCTGAACAATATCCTGGACTGCCCGACGATGCTTAGGTTACACCGAACAAAGATGGAACTTTCTCAAACGACAGCTTCTGATTGGACAAGAGCCTACTTGAATTGTAAACATTCCCAACGCGGCTCCCCCAGCTTGGGTATGATGTAACGTTGGGGAGAATAAACTATACGAAAACTTGTGAACGAGTTGATCTTTCTTTCTCTCATCCGTCTACGGCATGGCGTCTAGGCGTTATGCTACGGTGTTGAGGCGTTCAGATAGGGCGTCAAGTCGTTACGATAGGCGTTAAGCCGTAAGGACGGCTGCTGGTGGGCGTCACTGCATTTCGAGGAATTGGTGGCAATTCCATGGAATATCTATTAAATCGGAGCTTCTGAGCTAATTCACCAGGACGTTGAAGCGTTGGCGTTATTAATCGCTCAAACACACCCCCACGAACCCCTAAAATACCTGCTTTCTATACTACGGTCAGACTGCGCATGCGCAGAATGATGAAAACGGACGACTCAACAGTCCAGTCGGATGGACCTCCAGGAATGCTTCAATCTGATAACCCATACGGCCCAATCGGACCACTATTGGTCCGTCGCGACCCAAAAACGTCCATTCCAATAGACTCTTTCTACTGCGCATGCGCAGCATGACGTCAGTTCCACCCCACACACATCCAGTTGGACGCTCCCCCACGAATGCTTCACATTGATACCTCACACGACCCAATCGGACCACTAGCGGTCCACCTAGACCCAGAAACGTCCGCCCTAGCGCTCCTTGCCCAGTACGCATGCACTTAAAAAAAAAATTCAATGCAGGGCCTCGAAACCCCTCCCATCGTGTTCTACAGCTCGAGATGAAGAAATCAAGGAGCCACACCCCATACCGCAAATGTCCATTTGAGAGCAAATTGATACCCCTTGACCTTTGAGAGCAAATTGATACCCCTTGACCTTTGAGAGCAAATCGATACCCCTTGACCTTTGAGAGCAAATCGATACCACTTGACCTTTGAGAGCAAATTGATACCCTTGACCTTTGAGAGCAAATTGATACCCCTTGACCTTTGAGAGCAAACTGATATCCCTTGGCCTTTGAGAGCAAACTAATTCCGCGCGCGTGAAACGGGAAGTTGACCCCTATTGATACACCGATTTGCTCTTTGTCACGTGACCGGAAGTGACCTTTGACCCCTGCACACCATTTGTATCCAGTATTGTGCGCATGCGCAGGGGTCAAACGTCACTTCCGGTCACGTGACCTCCACAAAGAGCAAATTGAGGTGTCAATGGGATCAATTTCAGGTTTATATACTACTGCTTTAGTCTTAATTTCACGACTTTTATTCCATTTTTGCTGACTGAGGGGGTTTGGAGATATATTTCTGTAAAGACAATTTCTCTATTTTGAAATTGGCCAAAGTAGAGACACGCGTACACTCCTGAAAAAAAGTTGCTGACATAGCACATGTTTTTAGTGAGCTTGATAAATATTTTGACAAATATGGATGTAATCGACTGCAGTGAAATTCAAAATGGCCCCATATAGCTTTTGTTACGGGGTCCGGAACATCTTTTCCCCGTATTGAAATCGTACCGATTATTGTTTGCAGGATATTTGTCAGTATGATATATAAAGAACCATCAGATCGATCTGAAACAGGGTCACTGGATACAGGTCATGCCGAAGGAGTGCATATAAGAATTACAATACAATACAATACAATATGTTTATTGCACGACTCGTAAAATGGTACAAGTATGGCAAACAAAACAATATAATTACTATGGTACTATAGTGTAACGGTTACCCGGTTGTGTAGAGAACAGTTTGAATCAGGAGCGTGTACTGCCGCTGGAATGTGGAAGAACGACCTTGACCCGTGTCGTCCGCGTTGAGCAAGGCAGATTTCGGAAATGCATTCCCCGGAATTTCTCGCTTACCAGAGCGAGTTGGAAGCCGATATTTAACAATTACGTCAGTTATGAATTATGGTTTGTTCTTCCATAGCCATATTTATTCAGCGAGGTCCATATAAACGGTTCGGGGAAGTGTGGTGTAAGTGACAATAAAGAGGGCGCTGGCATCGTCGACTTGTGCTACCTTTATCTGCAGGAGAACGGTTCTGTTTTCTACCTTTATTCACGGAAGAGCGGTAGCCCTATATAAGCTCGGACGAACGGAGAGAGCGGGGTCAGATGAGAAATTGAAGGCTGGAGAAACACGTTCAGAAGTATACAACTGCACTAAATACAGAGATAAATCAACCAAGTTCCCCCCTGCCATAATCCTACAACGTATCGTGTAGCCTGTTTATCCGTCGCCGACAGCCGGGCAACGCTTTACGGGACGGAAACGGTCGCAGTATTACAGCCGGCGGGCCGAGGCAAGACACAGGCGGGCGAGCCATTTTCGTCGGTAAACATCTATAAACTGGGCCGGGCGCTTTGGGAGCAGGAGAGGCCGCAGACAGTTACACAGACGGCGTATAGCTGGCCATAGACAAGTTACAGATACAGCTTACAGATTCAACTGGAAGGACATGTGTCTTTATCACACATACGAGCAGATAAAGACGCACAGATCACAAACAGTACCGTACCAGTCCAGCCAGACCGATCACCATTATACCGTCGAGAAAGACACAGCACACAAGAAAGATACAGAACACAGATTCCACAAGAAGGAGACGTGTATTTATCACACGTTCAATACAGACATCTACAGAACACAGATATTACAAGAAGGAGACGTGTATTTGTCACACGTTAAATAAAGAAACACAGAGCACAGGTTATACAGTCAAGGAAGCCACAGACCACAGATCCCACAGGGAGGATATGCGTATTTATCACGCATAAAGGCACGGTGCAGGTGGGCTCACTTTTACCGATGTAAAAGCGGTAACAAGATATACAGATTCCAGTAGGACACGTGTATTTATCACACGTTACAGAAGGCGGGCCCACTTTTACCGATGTAAAAGTGGTACAAGGTTTACGGACTGTACGGTCAAGCCCAGGGCACAGATTACAACGGCAGTTTACAGACCGTACGATGTTTCATCGGTACCAGAGGAAATAGTAATGCTACAAGATATACCCAAGTAATTGTCCTGACGGTCCCTGAGAGTTGAGTGGTGCGTGATACTTACCGGAGAGATCGTCGTGAGGTCGTGTAGTCACAGGCGTGTCTATAGACGGGTCGCAGCAGCCGTAAGGGTTGAGACGCCGGGCTATTCTTACCTGTGCGGGAAGCAGACTGGTGAGCTGACAAGTTACGGTCAAGCTCCGACGACTGGGGGTGAAGTACACGCCGGGTTGCCACGTCTCTGGAGAGAGCGTCACCGCCGTGACGTTCCAACGACTGGGGGTTGTATCTGGAGAGAGCGTTACCGCCGTAACGTTCCAACGGGCCGTGACGTTTCAGCGACTTGGTGCTATATCTGGAGAGAGCGTCACTGCCGTGACGTTCCAACGCCTGAGGGTATCTGTATATCGGGGAGAACGTTGCTGCCGTAACGTTCCAACGGGCCTTGACGTTTCAACGACTGGGCGACGTATCTGGAGAGAGCGTTATATCCTTAACGTTCCAACGACTGGGTGCCATCCCTGGAGAGAGCGTTATATCCTTAACGTTCCAACGACTGGGTGCCATCCCTGGAGAGAGCGTTATATCCATAACGTTCCAACGACGGAAGAGAAGGGCCAGCAGCCAGGCCGCCCTTATCCCCAGAAGAGAAGGACCAGCAGCCAGGCCGCCCTTATCGCGCATTAAAGCACTATATTAACTATAAAGTTATATGCATTAAAGCACTATATTAACTATAAAGTTATATGCATACACTCTCATATATATATTATTACCATATAACATCAAGCTTAAACTGCACACATTCTCTTCTATTATTCACATATACCCCAGGGATACGTTTAACTCTATATGCACACACCAAGTGTACGTACCCGTGAACCTTATGTGCACACATCAAGTGTACGTATCCGTGAACCTTATGTGCACACATCAAGTGTACGTATCCGTGAACCTTATATGCACACCCCAAGTGTACGTATCCGTTAACTTGTGTGCACACACCCTCATATCACGTGTATATATACAGCAAGGTTATTTGCATACACTCTCCTAGTGTCTGTACATATATTTAAATATCCTAACGTTACATCTCCTTAGACATTCTGTCTGAGCCACGCGGTTCTACGCTATTATTTGTAACCGCGTATACTATTTGTGCAGAATATACCATAATAGACCTTTACATGAGCGTCAGTCATCCTTGTATGGTTGTGATCATCTCTTCGAGCCCCGGATCTCTACTAGTGAAGGGGTTAACGACGGTGACGGCCAGAATGCCAGTGGGCAATCCCGGTTATTGATTCGTTTTCTTCTAAACACTACGACTGGTCCTGCTCGTACACGTTACACGGAGAAAACTGGTGGCAGCGGTGGGATCTGGCCTGATCTACAACAGAAGAGAACAACCGACTACTAGAGATGACCGACAACGACGTGGCGACAACGCCATTAACCATGAGTTTCCAAGCGACACCACTGAGACGTCCGGACATGGCGGTTCTACGGGCTATCCTACAGGGAAGGGAGCGATCGACGATGGGGTCACCTGGTTCAGCGACTTTGGCGACGACAGAAGATGTGAGTCCTGTGGAAGCACCGCTTGACCTGTCCATGCCTGCCATCGTCGAGATCGAGACCCCGTCGACTATCCGAACGCTACTAGAGGGCCTCAAAAGCTTACAGGCAGAGATGCGGACGATACGGGCGACCTTCAATCAGACGACGATGGGAGCCCCAGCGCACACGACCACGCCCAGGGCCGAAGAGGGTACTACCAGAACCCCCATAGACCAGCCTGTACGGGAACAGACGATTTGCGACCGGGTCGCAGAAGGGCACCATTCAGCGGATGATACCAGTGGGAGAGCCCCAGTCACGACCATCCCTGTTTCCCGTAAGACGTTGGTTAAGGCTTCGACCTACGATGGAAGTACGCCCTGGAGAGATCACCTGGTACATTTTGAATATTGCGCAGCCTTAAACCAGTGGACGCTGGAAGAGAAGGGACAACACTTGGCCGTCTCCCTGCGGGGGCCAGCACAACAGGTTCTCTCCAGTCTGAAGATGAAACCAGGGGAAGCAAATTTCGTCTGCCTACGTGATGCCTTGGAGAGACGCTTCGCTCCGCCTAACCAAACAGAGCTGTATAAGTCCAAGCTGAAGTCAAGGCGACGACTGAGGGGAGAAGATCTACCCGAACTGGGCCAAGCTCTGGTGAGACTCAGCCAGATGGCCTATCCCGACGCCGGTGATGAGGTCCAAGACACCCTGGCCCGTGACCAATTCTTTGAGGCAATTGAAGAAGACTTACGGTTCAAAGTCTGGCAGTGCCGCCCGAAGTCCCTAGACGAGGCTGTACATGCAGCAGTGGAAGTAGAGGCCTTCCAAGACGCCCAGCGTCGACGTCCCGACCCCACGGCAAGAGCCGCTACAGGAGAAGACATCCCGGCTGACGTTCCTGAGGAGGATGAGGACGCGCAGGCCCGACTTCGAGCAGAGATTGCTACCCTGATGGAAGAATTTACGAGGCGCTTCCCGGGACGGGGACGCTCAAGTTCAAGGCGGGGGCAGAGGGCGGGACGACAACCACGACGGGGATGTTGGAGGTGCGGAGAAGACGGCCATTTTAGAGCGGCGTGCCCTAGACGTTCACCCTCTCCGCCCCCGGGACGATCGTCCGGGTCCGGGAACCCCCCAAAGCCCCAGGGACCCAAGCCTGCGCTTCATAATCAGGGAGAAGCAGGGATATACCTACCCGCGTCCATTGGGCCGGTGAAAGTGATGTGCTGTGTGGACTCCGGAGCATCTATTTCTTTGATCAGCCGCCGGATATGGGAACAGCTTGACCCAGATGTGAAACCAGTCCTTCGAGACTCCCGGTACCAGTCCATCAAGGTAGCTGACGGTTCCCATATGCCTTTACTCGGAGAGGGAGACTTCAGGATATCGATCCAGGGGACGGTGTGGAAGCACACGCTGGTTGTGGGAGATTTGTCCATCGACGCCATCTTGGGATACGACTTCCTGTATCGCCACAGCTGTATACTTGACGCAAGAGGTCATCGATTGAAACTGGGAGGCAAGTACCTGCAATGCGAGGTCGTAGGAAGTTTCGATTGCTATCGTTTGGCCCTGGCTGAGACCATCACCATACCGCCTAGAACCCAGATGCTTGCCCCGGCCAGGGTGGAAGACGCACCGCCGGGGGAGATTGGACTAGTAGAGGGGGAGCTTGCATTTACCGAGAAGACCGGCCTAGTCCTGGCGAGAACACTCTCTCGAGTTGCATCTGATGGTAGTGTGCCTATTCGTATGCTGAACGCTTCCGATGAGTCCACAGTCATTCACGCTGGTACCTTCTGTGGTAGTATGTCCACACTAGGTGATGTTCCGGAAGAGCCTACAAAGCCGAGGGCGCGGACGACGACCCTGCCGGCATATATGCGGCCGGCGTTGGAGAAGTCCAAGGATGGCCTGAGTGCAGCCCAGCTGAGGGAAGTTGAACAAATGCTGAATAGACACGCTGGTTTGTTTGCGGCCGATGACGATGACCTGGGACGTACTACCAGGGTGCAGCATCAGATAAAGACGGGAAGTGCACCCCCGATTCGTATTCCACCTAGAAGACCGCCCCTTCATGCTCGATGGGAGATCGACAAGCAGGTTGACGAGATGTTACGACGAGGTGTGGTCGAGCCCTCCGAGGGACCGTGGTCGGCCCCTGTCGTCCTGGTGAAGAAGAAGGACGGTAAATCTCGATTCTGCGTCGATTACCGGGCCCTGAATGACGTCACAGAGAAAGACGCATATCCTCTGCCGAGGATCGATGACAGTCTTGACGCACTGAACGGAGCCCAGTGGTGGTCTACCCTCGACTTGATGTCCGGATACTGGCAAGTCGAATTGGCGCCTGAAGATCGATGCAAGTCCGCGTTTTCCACCCGGAAGGGCCTGTACCAGTTCCGCGTTATGCCGTTCGGGCTGTGCAACGCCCCTGGAACCTTTGAACGCCTGATGGAAGCAGTATTGGCCGGTCTGCACTACGAGACATGCCTCATTTACCTCGACGATATCATCGTGTTCGGGAAGACGTTCACCGAGATGCTGGCCAACTTGGAGGTGGTGTTCCAGAGACTACAACTTCACGGGCTTAAGTTGAAACCCTCCAAGTGTGTCATTGGCGCCCGAAAAGTCACCTACCTGGGACACGTCGTGTCCGGCGCCGGTATCGAGACGGAACCGGAGAAGGTCCAGGCTGTGAGAGACTGGCCCACCCCAGTCTCCCAGACCGAGGTACGGAGTTTTCTCGGATTGTGTAGCTATTATCGGAGGTTCGTCAAAGACTTTGCGACCGTGGCAGCGCCCCTGCATCAACTTACCCAGAAGGAGAAGAGCTTCGTGTGGACCGACGATTGTCAGATCGCCTTGGAGACCCTGAAGGAGAAGATGATAGCGGCGCCCATCCTAGCCATGCCCGACATGTCCAAACCGTTTATCCTGGACACGGATGCCAGCGGCTGGGGCATCGGAGCCGTTCTGTCCCAAGAGATCGACGGACAGGAGAGGGTGGTGGCCTATGGCAGCAGGGTACTCACTAAGGCTGAGAAGGCATACTGCGTGACCAGGCGCGAACTCCTGGCGGTGGTCCACTTCATTAAGTCGTGGCGGCACTACCTCTACGGGAAGAAGTTCCTACTGCGCACCGACCACGGGTCCTTGAGGTGGCTCATGAGATTCAAAGAGCCGGAGGGGCAACTCGCAAGGTGGATCCAAGCTCTGCCGACCTATCAATTTGACATCGTCCACCGACCAGGCCGTAAGCATCAGAATGCTGACGCGATGAGCAGACGTCCGTGCAAGCAGTGTGGTCGTTCCTCCGAGACCGAAGACGGGGAGACGGCGGCGGCCCGGGCTGTGACCATATCTCCACCCAACGAGGACTTCGCAGCGGCCCAAGCTGCAGACCCCGAGCTACTTCCGGTGATTGAATGGGTGAAGGCAGGAACCAGACCTCAGTGGGACCTGGTCTGTCAACACAGCGGGGTAACCAAAGCGCTGTGGGGAGCATACGACGCCTTGTCCCTGGAAGCAGACCTCCTGGTGCGACGTTGGTATGACTTGCGAGGCCGGGAGAAGGCCAAGTTACTGGTGGTCCCGAGGGCCCTGCAAAAGAGGATACTTAAGGAATGTCATGACAGCCCGACTGGAGGACACCTGGGGGTGTTTAAAACGTTGAGGAAGGTGCGACAAGCATACGCCTGGGTTGGCCTGCAGCGTGACGTTCGACAGTGGTGCCGGAGCTGCGACACGTGCAGTCGGAGGAAGCAGGCCGGGAAGAAACCCCGGGGACAGCACCGCGGGATGATGACGGGATGCCCCGGAGAACGTATCGCCGTGGACTTGATGCATCATCTTTCCCCGTATTGAAATCGTACCGATTATTGTTTGCAGGATATTTGTCAGTATGATATATAAAGAACCATCAGATCGATCTGAAACAGGGTCACTGGATACAGGTCATGCCGAAGGAGTGCATATAAGAATTACAATACAATACAATACAATATGTTTATTGCACGACTCGTAAAATGGTACAAGTATGGCAAACAAAACAATATAATTACTATGGTACTATAGTGTAACGGTTACCCGGTTGTGTAGAGAACAGTTTGAATCAGGAGCGTGTACTGCCGCTGGAATGTGGAAGAACGACCTTGACCCGTGTCGTCCGCGTTGAGCAAGGCAGATTTCGGAAATGCATTCCCCGGAATTTCTCGCTTACCAGAGCGAGTTGGAAGCCGATATTTAACAATTACGTCAGTTATGAATTATGGTTTGTTCTTCCATAGCCATATTTATTCAGCGAGGTCCATATAAACGGTTCGGGGAAGTGTGGTGTAAGTGACAATAAAGAGGGCGCTGGCATCGTCGACTTGTGCTACCTTTATCTGCAGGAGAACGGTTCTGTTTTCTACCTTTATTCACGGAAGAGCGGTAGCCCTATATAAGCTCGGACGAACGGAGAGAGCGGGGTCAGATGAGAAATTGAAGGCTGGAGAAACACGTTCAGAAGTATACAACTGCACTAAATACAGAGATAAATCAACCAAGTTCCCCCCTGCCATAATCCTACAACGTATCGTGTAGCCTGTTTATCCGTCGCCGACAGCCGGGCAACGCTTTACGGGACGGAAACGGTCGCAGTATTACAGCCGGCGGGCCGAGGCAAGACACAGGCGGGCGAGCCATTTTCGTCGGTAAACATCTATAAACTGGGCCGGGCGCTTTGGGAGCAGGAGAGGCCGCAGACAGTTACACAGACGGCGTATAGCTGGCCATAGACAAGTTACAGATACAGCTTACAGATTCAACTGGAAGGACATGTGTCTTTATCACACATACGAGCAGATAAAGACGCACAGATCACAAACCGTACCGTACCAGTCCAGCCAGACCGATCACCATTATACCGTCGAGAAAGATACAGCACACAGCACACAAGAAAGATACAGAACACAGATTCCACAAGAAGGAGACGTGTATTTATCACACGTTCAATACAGACATCTACAGAACACAGATATTACAAGAAGGAGACGTGTATTTGTCACACGTTAAATAAAGAAACACAGAGCACAGGTTATACAGTCAAGGAAGCCACAGACCACAGATCCCACAGGGAGGATATGCGTATTTATCACGCATAAAGGCACGGTGCAGGTGGGCTCACTTTTACCGATGTAAAAGCGGTAACAAGATATACAGATTCCAGTAGGACACGTGTATTTATCACACGTTACAGAAGGCGGGCCCACTTTTACCGATGTAAAAGTGGTACAAGGTTTACGGACTGTACGGTCAAGCCCAGGGCACAGATTACAATGGCAGTTTACAGACCGTACGATGTTTCATCGGTACCAGAGGAAATAGTAATGCTACAAGATATACCCAAGTAATTGTCCTGACGGTCCCTGAGAGTTGAGTGGTGCGTGATACTTACCGGAGAGATCGTCGTGAGGTCGTGTAGTCACAGGCGTGTCTATAGACGGGTCGCAGCAGCCGTAAGGGTTGAGACGCCGGGCTATTCTTACCTGTGCGGGAAGCAGACTGGTGAGCTGACAAGTTACGGTCAAGCTCCGACGACTGGGGGTGAAGTACACGCCGAGTTGCCACGTCTCTGGAGAGAGCGTCACCGCCGTGACGTTCCAACGACTGGGGGTCGTATCTGGAGAGAGCGTTACCGCCGTAACGTTCCAACGGGCCGTGACGTTTCAGCGACTTGGTGCTATATCTGGAGAGAGCGTCACTGCCGTGACGTTCCAACGCCTGAGGGTATCTGTATATCGGGGAGAACGTTGCTGCCGTAACGTTCCAACGGGCCTTGACGTTTCAACGACTGGGCGACGTATCTGGAGAGAGCGTTATATCCTTAACGTTCCAACGACTGGGTGCCATCCCTGGAGAGAGCGTTATATCCTTAACGTTCCAACGACTGGGTGCCATCCCTGGAGAGAGCGTTATATCCATAACGTTCCAACGACGGAAGAGAAGGGCCAGCAGCCAGGCCGCCCTTATCCCCAGAAGAGAAGGGCCAGCAGCCAGGCCGCCCTTATCGCGCATTAAAGCACTATATTAACTATAAAGTTATATGCATACACTCTCATATATATATTATTACCATATAACATCAAGCTTAAACTGCACACATTCTCTTCTATTATCCACATATACCCCAGGGATACGTTTAACTCTATATGCACACACCAAGTGTACGTATCCGTGAACCTTATGTGCACACATCAAGTGTACGTATCCGTGAACCTTATGTGCACACATCAAGTGTACGTATCCGTGAACCTTATATGCACACCCCAAGTGTACGTATCCGTTAACTTGTGTGCACACACCCTCATATCACGTGTATATATACAGCAAGGTTATTTGCATACACTCTCCTAGTGTCTGTACATATATGTAAATATCCTAACGTTACATCTCCTTAGACATTCTGTCTGAGCCACGCGGTTCTACGCTATTATTTGTAACCGCGTATACTATTTGTGCAGAATATACCATAATAGACCTTTACATGAGCGTCAGTCATCCTTGTATGGTTGTGATCATCTCTTCGAGCCCCGGATCTCTACTAGTGAAGGGGTTAACGACGGTGACGGCCAGAATGCCAGTGGGCAATCCCGGTTATTGATTCGTTTTCTTCTAAACACTACGACTGGTCCTGCTCGTACACGTTACAATAGCAACGTAGTAATTATTAGTTAGTATGGTTTGAACCAACAGTGTGGGTTAGTAGTAATTCTAGGACATAACATAGAAGTTGCCAGTGTGTTGATGTATAAACTCTAATTAAGAAGTGTCCAGCCGGTTTTTTGATGGAGGGTTAAGGATGAGCCTTGACTGGTACATTTGGTGTACCAGTCTTGCTATTTTTGAAGCATTGTCTCTGTTGGGATTTAGTATAGATTTAACTTTTATAATTTCCGGATGGGCTGGGAGTCGGTTACTGTGGATAATTTGGTTTATATAATCTCTGTGTTTGTTATGTCGAGGACAGTATAGCAAGAAGTGTACTTCATCTTCTACTACATTTTGGGTACAGTAGCGACAGATCCGGTCACATCTTGGGGTGTTTTTATACCTACCGGTCTCTATTTCGAGTTTGTGACAGCTGATTCGTAGTTTTGTTATTGTTCGTCTATGATCCGGGTTTTGTATATTTTCTAGGTAATCCTGCAATTTGTATTCTTCATATATGGTTGAGAGGAGAGTCAGTTTACCAGATTGGGTGTGCTCTTGAACTTTTTGGAGGAAATAGTTTTTGTAGTCTTGCTCCAGCTGCAATTTTATTTGATTGTAGTACCTATTCTTCTGAAATTTAGTCATGTTTTTTATATCACCAGTTGCCAAGTTCGCCGCATTCTTGAACTTGGCAACTGTTGTTTTCCAGTTCTGGTTACCAGAGGCATAAGCATCTTTAAGAAGTTTATTTTGTGTGTTTTGGAGTCGGTCGTCGTATTTCAGAGTAGCCATGAGGATGTCGAAGTGAAGGGGGAAAAGTCCAAGTTCTGCTTGGCATGCAAGGGAATGTGCCCGACGAGAAGTTCCGAGGGCCATTTTACAAAATTTTAGTTGAATTTGTTCTGAATGTGTTTTATTTAGTTTTTCAATGCTAATCCAGAAATTTTGTGTGTTCTTGAGCAGTTTTTCCTCTAATCCCCATATTTTACAGTTATATAATAGAATAGGCTTAATTAAGGTCTGGAAGAGTTTAACTTGGATGTTTATTGGGAGTTCACTATTATTAGATACTTTCCGTATTTTATATAATGCCTTCTGAGCTCTTTGCTTCAAGTCAAGTGCAGTGTCTATGAACTGGCCTTTGTCGTTCAAAGTAGTCCCTAGGTATCGGTAAGATTGAACTATTTGTAGTGTTGTATCACCTATCTGGAAAACAGGAGATGAGTTCTTCTTCCGTTTTCGCTGTTGTAGAATCATTACTTTAGTTTTATCAGTATTTACGTTGAGATGCCAGGTGCTACAGTATAGTTTTAGTTGATTGAGGCTATTTTGCAAACCACCCTCAGATTTCGACATTATTACCAAATCATCTGCATACATTAGGTGTGATATAGCCTCTTTATGTAATAAGGGCGAGTCATGTTCGGTGTGGTTGAACTGGAGGTCATGAACGAATACGTTAAAGAGGG
Organism: Hanleya hanleyi; assembly: GCA_036873755.1. Lineage (NCBI taxonomy): Eukaryota > Metazoa > Mollusca > Polyplacophora > Lepidopleurida > Hanleyidae > Hanleya > Hanleya hanleyi. The sequence goes on from JAVTVY010017920.1 coordinate 29,638, forward strand.
GTAGGACTGAGGTTGTCTCCCTGGCGGACTCCCACCAAGCTTTCTAACTTAGGCGAGAGCGAGTTGTTTTGCTTAACTTGAAGTACTGTCTTTAATGAGTTTGTAGAATTTTCCACTAACTCCTATTCGAAGGAGCTTCAAGAACAAACCGTCATGCCAAACCGAGTCGAATGCTTGCTTAAAGTCGACAAAACAGAAGAATAATTTTTTTCTTTTTCTTAACATAATTATCTATAAGCGTAGAAATAATGTAAAGATTGTCTGTTGTTCGACGATCTGGACGGAAGCCAGCTTGTTCTTCTGGAAGGATGTTACTTTCTTCCAGGAAGTTTGAGAGCCTGTTATTAAGGAGTTTAGTGAAAAGTTTGCCGAGACTGTTCAGGATAGTGATTCCCCTATAATTTGATACCTCTCCTTTGGCGCCCTTTTTATGAACTGGAACTATGTAGCCCTGGGCCCACATCGATGGGAAAATTCCAGCCTGCAGGATACAATTAAACAATTTGGTGATAGGAGAAAGAAGAGAGAGTTGCCCGTATTTTAACATTTCATTTGTTAGCCTATCAGGACCGGCTGATTTGTTATTTTTTAGAGTTTTAATAGCCGTCTTTATTTCACTTAAGGAGATTGGCTCAGAAAGATGGTTATTTCCATGGTCAGACTGTTCCAGGGTATTTATTTCCTCTTTCACTTCACTATCAGTACAGTTTGACTGATTTTGGTGGTTAATGGTGTCAAAATGTTTGTATAAGTCAGAAAGAGGTGGGCCAGATGCGGGATTTAATGTATCAATATTCTCAAGTGATTGTATGAGGGTCCAAAATTCTTTACTGTTTGTGCTGCCCAGATTTCTTAAATTATCAATGATAGTTTGTTTGTAGATCCTCTGTTTTCTTTTTACGAGTTTCTGGTAGTCCTTTTTAGTTTTATTATACGACTGCCGGAGTTGTGGATTCCAGGGATTACTGGAGAGTTGTTTGCCTAAACTGATCACTAGTTTACGAGTATCTCTACAGTCTTGGTCAAAATACGGTACAACCTGATCGGCCTATTGGAATGACTGCCATCTTGACCTAGAAATCTTCAAAGATCTTTTCCAGGATTGACTTGAAACTTTGTATACATGATCACTGAGCCGCAGTCTCTCCAAGATCCTCAAGGCATTTTGATCGATGGACAAATATGGCCGACATCAACGAATCAATTTAGGCGGCCATCTTGGATTTCGCACTTTTTTCAGAATTGACCTATTTCGATGGGTCAAATGTTATATTTGTAAACATGGCCTACAAGTTCGATTTCAGCAGTCATTTGCTTCTGAAATGCCCCTACCTCAGTCGGATCCCAAAAGAGTTTTTCTTATTCATTTTTATTCCACGGATACTCGTCAGCACGATATCTCAAGGAGAGTTCAACGGATCAAGGTGAAACTTGGTCAATAGCGGAAACGATTGATTGAAATTTGCCTATGTTTTTCGAGAGAACCGAATATAAGGTTGAGGACACATATCACTTTGTTATGGAATGTCCAAGGTTACTGTGCGAATCTACATTGATGGATGATAAGATGTCTAGTCCTTTTCCATCTGCTATCATGTTTTTAGTACTCATCGGGATGGAGTTTTCTGTCGAACATGTTAATCTTGTACTGATATTTTTTTTTTGTACGAAAGTGTTAATTTAAAGTTGAGATTTGTCAGTTTGTCAATTTGTTCTAGTTACAAATTATGCAAGTTAATATGTTACATCATACATATAATTTCACTTAACACTGAGTTATAAATGATGCCGAGTTGTATGTGTATAGTTTCTCCTGCAGATGACTGGAGGATAATAAAGAGACTATGGCGTGGGTGTACGATAGCAATTAGGTATGCGAAGGGAAGCTTAACAGCTTAAGAAATTATACAAGTATGACATGGGTATCTAAAGAAAATATCAACATATATTTGATAACTACGATGTATCTCTAAATTACACAATTTTAACTATGTACAATACTCGGCATTCCCACGTTTACCATTTCTGCTGCCAATCCAAGGTTTGTTTGGGGGTTTTTTCGTTTTTTTTTTCTTTTCGGCGCTGTATGTGGAAATAGCTACGACGGAAGCGACTGTCGGGGCATTTTTCGAAGCTCTCAGCGATGTATTGGATTTGTCCCCTAAAGATATTTGTGGTAAATTAAGTATTACTAATTGGTTGTGGTTGGTTTACTGAGTGAGGAACGGCAACTTTTCAACAGTGCCGTGATATTTGTATACATTTGAATAAGTCTTACATTTTATATGAATAACTTCGAAGCTACGTGAAAATAAAGGTATCGGTCTGCTGGTCTACCACGTACTCCTGCATTCAAGCGTACGCTGTGGAACTATTAATTGAATCGTCTGTTCTAAGTAACCGCCAATGAACACAGGACATTACAGAGCGCTTCGCGGTGTTCCAAGACAAGCCAGGTTTATTCTGAGAATACGCTGAAGGACGATCTGTTTGATCACATGGAAGGATTGACACATGGATGTCTCTCATGTTAAACACACACGGATACTTACAACTGATTCCACGTGGCATAAACGACACACTGTCTGGCTTCTAACTTGTTCAAATAGGAGTATTTTCGGAGAGGTCAATTCAATTCAATTCAATATTTATTGTACTGAACACCCTAGACAGGGCAGAGTACATATAGAACACGAAAAGAAGCAGCATCAGCTTCGAACAATCAATATTAAAACATCATGCATTAACACATGTAGTTAATGGGTACAGAGATTCAATGTAAGGATCTTTGTGTGAACCACGAATGCAGCGTATTGCGGTCTCCCAATGCCACGGTATTAGTCTTAGTTATAGCGAACCCCGCTTTGTCAGACGAACCATGGCTGTGGATGATGGTATCGGCCAAGAGCTCAGTGAATAAAGGGTACGGTAGGTCTTTTGATTTGATACGGCGACTCTGGTTTGAATCAAAGAATATTTTTAAGCGGGGTGTTGAGATTCAGTCCCCTAGCTCAAGGGGTAAGAAAAATATTTATTGCCAGCCCCCCCCCCCCCGAGGCCTGGACAGGTCCCAAAAAGCCAAAACGGTTGTTCCTTTGACCTCATGACCTATTTACCTACTTATTTACCGCTCCTTTCACATTTTACAGGTGACCTGAGGTCGTCAAATTAACGTGGAGTCAGTTCGTTCCATAACACAGGCTAGTTTTTTTTTTTTTTTTAATCACACAGTTGGAAAACTAGTGGTCATCCTCCTTCCCGACAACAGGTGGATGAGGGACAGTTACTGCGGGTCATAAAGCTATTAAACATTCACCAGAACGCCAGTCAACGAGAAATTAGGGTAGCGATATATATATTCAGGTCTTTTTTCCCCCTCTCTCTCTCTCCCTCTTTCATCTTTGGCTCAATTAGTCATTCCCTTTGATGTTAACCCTCTCTGTACCGTATCGGTACAATTGTACCGATAGAAATACAGTTCAATGATTGCCTGTCGTTGGCATATAAAAATAAAGACTTTCTAGGTAAATATTTTCATCATATTATATCTTGTTCGAAAGCTTGGAGTATAATCTTTGAAACTATGAAGGCGATGATAAGTATATATTCGCTTCATTCATGTTCAGGACAGTGTTGATACCAGCTTGGAACTGTTAAAAATACCGGTACAGAGGGAGTTCAGCCGAGTTACTCGGCTTGATAACTCGGCTTGACATCAAAGGGAATGACTTTAATTGAGCCAAAGATGAAGAGAAACACTTAGGGGGGTCATTCTCACGGAAAGGCACATTTTCACTTGGGGAAATATCTCAAAATCAACATCACCAATGACTACAAAATCTGATTTCAACAGAGTCTCCATTGACAAAACTCTTTATAACGCGTACAATAAATGCAGACATTCCAAACAATAAACTTTTCGGAACACTTAACGGTGGAGTTGTCTTCAATCATGTCAGTGGTGTTACACACGAATGATCAGTATATTGGGCACTAAGAGAACAGAAATAGAAAGATACACACATGCTAGGCAATAGATTGCATGTAACTATGACTAATGATGAAAAAATATTGAAGTTAGGAAAACAAGTTTGTTTTCAATATCCTAAATATGCCACTTGGCTCACCAAAATCAGCCAATTGGACCGCATGTATCAACCATTCATGTAGATTCTGTATAATAAAACCTATTTATTCTTGATGCGGACTTTAAACTAATCGAGTTTGTTTCTTTTTCAAAATATGGGACAATTTAAACAAGTGTTTCTGAATTTCTAGACCATTCTTGCATCCGTAACACCACTGACAATCCGGTAACATCACTGACCTCGTGCAACACGTACCACTGATTAATTTGTTCATAGACGCAAAAATGCAGTTGCAAGTGAAGAATATTTAGGGGCAAAACAGGTATATGAAAAGCCTTCTGATAAAACTGCTTCTTCTTCTTCAAATAGTTATCTAACTGAAATGTAACACCAATGACAACCCGGTAACACCAGTGACCTCGAGTAACACCACTGACCTCGTGTAACAACAGTGACCAATTTGTTCATAGAGGCAAAAATACAGCCGTGAGTGAAAGCGATCTAGGGGCAAAACACGTATATGACAAGACTCCTTAACTTAGTATTATTTGGAAGAAAGGTAAATTCAAGTTGTACTGAAATTTGGAGCAAAATCATCATTTTTGTCAATAGTGTTACCCTACAAATAGTAACACCACTGACAGGTAACACCACTGACATTTTGGAAGGAATTAATTGTTGCTCCCTCGTATATTGTCGTGACGGTCCAAGAACAATGATTTTGTAATTCATACGCACATTTCTTTATTACCAGTTAATATTTTTACTCGGGAGCCACTACATGTTGATCCTGACACGTAACACCAGTGACCGGTAATAAACATACGCTGAAAATTTGGAGCTAGAAATGACTGAAATACTGAAAAGAGTTTCATAAAACACTTCTTATGGAATCTCAAGTTTACCCGCGCTTGGAAAAGAAGCCGCCTGGTGGCAAAACTTTGTTTCTAATTTAAGCGTTCGCTTTTTGGCTCCGATTTCAGTTACAGTAACACCAATGACCCGAAAACCAGTTGTAAACAGACCTTTGCCCATGCCATTTTCACAAGATAATCTGCCCTTGTAAACAATATATTCAAATATTGAAAGAACAGATGCAGCTGGTTGCCAGAAAGGTAGAATAATGTAGAACAAAAGAATTTCTGGCAACTTTATCGTGGTATCAAGTAGGTCACTACAGCCAGTTACAGGTCTATTTTACCGTAAATTGAGGGTTCTGGTGAAAATTTACCCGAAAAAATCAATCGGGACAGTGCTTGCAATAAGTTATTCGTACTCTACTAAATGAATACTACGAACAATCTGAATTTTTTCAGACATAAGACTGGTTAGAAGAAAATTTGGGTCGAGTGACACGAATTGCGCCTTTCCGTGAGAATGACCCACCTGGTTAAAAAAAATAGATTTGAAAAAAAAAATATATATAGATTAATTTTTATAATTTATTGAAAAATTTTAAACGTAGACATCGACCATTTAATATCCAGCAGGCCATGCAACTGTGTTTACAACTGAGAATATAACCGCTGGTGTTGTTGTAACGACAAATCAAGAAAAAAACAGTCGCCGGCGTCCAAAGTTTTCGGTCTAGGATCTGTGCTGAACTCCATGGAGTGAGACGCGGCGCGATCGCCTCAGAGCGCGGAGCTCGCGGTTACCTGTGCTCAGAAAGTCTCGCACCCAAATTTGACGTGGCGGCAAATCTCCTGTCAGCAAATTTGCATTCGCTTTCAACTCTGCCACTTTATTTGAATGCATTGATGTTCTCTTTCCTTTGTAAAAGACGGTCAAGATAAGTTTCGTTTTGGGAAGAGGTAAAGTAGGTTTTATCTACGTTCCACAAATTGTTTTATACAAAACTCCACAGTCTGGTGATTTGTGTTTTGGCAGAGGCTGTGTTGTGCGAGTGTTTCACATGGACGCAGTTTGTCAAGCGTTTCACCATTTGTTCACGTGACTTTTCATCGGTCCTTTTCACAGAGTCAGCCAGAAGGACATCAACTGAGGAACACAGTGTTGTCCAAAAGCGACTCAATCCAAGATGGTAAGTACCATCTTGCTTTCAAAATATCGTGAATAAAAAGTTCACTTGTTATATTTCAATTTTACTAAGTTTAGTTAACCAGTGTTGAATGTATTACTGACATAAAGGGATTTCTTTGGTGAACTAAAATTGGGAGATATTTAATTTGTACATATTGGAAAATAAATTAATACTATTTTTACAGATGGTGTATCTCCTTTAAACACTAAATCGCGTTTACCGACTTAATTTAGTATACAAAAGAGATTTTCACGGATAAACAAAAATGATAATGACATCCATATGTATTGTAACTCATGAACTATCGATTAGTGCGCAGTTCACCGAGTCGAGTAAAAGCGTCCAGTTTTCGTTATTCGCATACCGTACTATGACATTTTATTCGCATATCGTACCATGACATTTGATGTCCTGAAACTGTAAGGCCGTCGGCCGTACATTTTTTTGTCACATTGATCTCGTCGGAAGTGACGATTTGCTTATCGTGTTGTTTTCATGTTCTGTACTCGTGGTCCATTCATGAATGATGCTGTTCCGGTTGGTGGCATGTCCGCGGGCCCACCTGTCAAGTGGGCATTGTGTGTACAATAGTTAACGGGGATTTATACCTGAAAGTCTGATTGATCAAATTTTTCCACTTCATTATCAGTCTTTATACGATTTCTTCCCAATGGCATGGAAGCCCGATTGACTAAAATTACAGCTTCTGCGACAGTTGTGAATAATTTTTACATAAAGAGTTATAGCTCTGAATCTGTTTGGAGATTTTCGCCCACATAGTTTGTCATCACCCCCTTCTTTAGTAAGCCAAGTAAAAATGAGTGCGCTTGATAGTATTTCCAAAACTAGCGTTGTCCTTTGTAGACCCCATCCGACAGTAACGAATCAATTTTGACACTCACAGTTACGGATCGCATCATTTGACACTAGGTTTAGTGCAATAAAAGTAATTTATCTGAGGTCGCAACAGAACGTCACTATGTTTGAATATTAAACAGGCGAAAATAGCTTGCATTCATCCCGACTCGAATAATGCCGGCGGGTACTCAAATACCTGTTACAGCACTAGTGACTATCGGTCACAGGTATTAGTGATAGGTACGATCGATCTTCTCAAACTATTTCTCCACGAAGTGGCCGATATTAGCTTCCCGTCAATGAGGCACGAAATCGGAAGTTTCTCTGGTTAGTGTTTTAGTAACTATCACAAAACAAGTTATATGAGTAAAATATAAACCAAATGTCTTAATGTGCTCCTAGTTATTTTTTGCTATTCACAAGTACAACCACTGGTCCAAATATGGTACCGTACACATTTCTATTTCCACTCCGTGTGGGAAGCCGTTGCACTGCATTTCCAACTTGCAACCTGAACATCAATTATGTTGATTCGTTTCAGAAAAAAAACATTTGCTTTTCATGGACACAGTGTATGTAGAAGAATGGTGCCATATACACGAAGCGAAAGAACTGCCCCTCAATATATACAAATGGTCCACAGGGTTCCTACCCTTTGTGACAGACAAAATTCCAGGACTTTTCCATGGGTTTTCCAAGTTTTTTCCCTGTACCATATTATAAACAGGGGTTAGATTACCCCCTTGATGCATATAGATTATCACTACGAGTGGTCATTTATCTGATTTTTATCACACGAGTTTGATAAAACCCATATGCACCTATATGGGTTTTATCAATTTAACGAGTGTGCATGGTAAAAATCAGATAAATGACCACGAGTGTTATAATTTTTTCTCACATCGAAATAATGTTGAAAAATATAGTTAGCAAACTGTAAGGGTGTGATACAGGTATTGTATCACATGGGTGTATCACATTGCTTTTGACTGCAGTGATTTGAGAAAATGTTATACGTTGTGCCCAAATTAGGATGTGCTCAAATTTGAAAGCAAAATGAAAAAAAATGAGAATTAATGTTCAGTTTATGCTCATGGAGATTCCTCATCGATTAAGCGTCGTATTTGAGTCAAAGCCTACCTATTCTGCCAGAATTTGGGGTTTCACTAATTTGGGTGCATTTCTGCTCCGAATAAAGGTTGTGCCCAGGTTTTCTCTGACATTCTCTGACCATTTATCAAGTTCATTTCCACCATTCAGGAGTGGAACTCGTTTCATAGCTTCAGACTGTCCTGTTATTACAACAATTATTACAGTATTCCTTTCCATAAACATCAGTGCCGTTGTTTGAACCAAAATAACTGCAGCAATTATATAAATATGTAGATTTGTAGCACAATTACGTTATAGTAATACTAAGACAATGTATCTACATGTAATCCACTAACCTGGCAATGTTGGGACTGCTTTGTGTCAAAATATCCAGCTGCCCTAAAGTCTGCAGGTGTGACTTGTGCAACTAACTAACTTGGATAAAGTAACACAGAACCAACTCAACAAAGCATGCTTGGACCAACCCACTTTCCAGCTTATACCACAGGTAGCACTGGACCAATTCAAGTGCACCCAAACAGTGGGGTGGTCAGGTAGTTACAGCTGACCATAGGCCTAAATGAGTATGACTAGATATTGCCCTCATTATTTCTTCCCATACAAACTAGTGTCCGTTAATTAAAGGGTATCCTCAATGGAATTTTTTCAAATGTCTGAAAACTATGAAAATACATATTTAACTCTTTCCCCCATAGACTTGTGGGGAATTTTCTCTCTCTGACCCATAACAGATTTGTAATGGCGTAGGTCTTTAACCCATGGACTGATTTCAATTTTCACACGTTTCCAGCGATGTAAAATATCCCGTTTTATGTCCCATGTCATGTGGAAAAATATTTACCAATGGTCTCCCACAGGCCCATTCTACGTAATTTGTTCACGTTTTATATCAATATCAGCAACGTTTAATCTAAAAATAAGTAATCTTGCGAAAAAATGTTTTGTGTTTGCTTCCCATCTGTTGGAAATCACGAAAAAAGCGAAGAAATTGTCGCATTTTAGCTGCGTTTTGCAGCGTTCTGTTGTTGTTGTTCGCTGCAATTCCTATTATCGTATACCATTGTAAAGCTTATTTTTCGTACATTCGGGATTTCGCAGTTACATCATGAGATGGCAGGTATAGAACGAGCTATAACTGAAAAATCCCATGTACTTCCCTAAAGGAGAACGAAGGCTGGTAACAAGGTGAAGTAAAACAGCATCACTCATTGGCCCATGGTTGAGCGACCTTTTCAGAGGCCCGGCGTGATTGGAGCAGTCGGTTTTTTGCGCGTTGTCGCCATGGCCACGGGTCCACGAAACCGCCACGAAACACAGCGGGGCCAAAGAATGGCGGATAAATTTTAAAACGGGAGATCAACAGGTCCCGGGAAATGTTTATAATAAACTCAGATGGGCAGATTTGACGAGTTAGTCATCAAGGTTATATACTTTGGTAGTTTATGCTCGCGTTACGTGAAATATTCAAGAATTTGGAAGCAGATTTTACTATTTTTCGAACGTTTGTCTTGGAGCACACGAAACAAATTTGTTGTCAAATTGCGCGTTTTCCATCGATTATTTCTGTTTCTCTCCTGATTTCATTTTACCCTTACCATAAAACATACCAGCAGTACATATAGTCAGATTTATTGAAATTTTGGCTTTCTGAAAATGTATAGTTTTAATTAGGTTTTAGTCAAAGTAAACGCGAAAAATTGCAAGAATAATCCACCACATGGGAACTCAAGTCACTCGTCAAAACCCGTCTTCATGGGTTAGGCGAACACTCGTCAAAACACGCTTACATTGGGATCTACACAAGTCGTCAAAACCCGCTTATATGGGGGAAAGAGTTAATATGTACTGAGACAACCCTCGCAATTGGCGTCGGCAATCAGCACTGCCGACGCAAAAGCTGACGTAAAATCATTTCACGTCGGCATTTTTTTTGCCGAAGCAACATGGACAAGTCTGGCTAGATTTTGTCAAGACTCAGTGAAAAACTGACCTCCCACGGTGACAACGGTGTCGACAAAAGGCCGATAACCTGACTTCCAGGGTCTCTGTATCATTGTATATTATTTAACAATAAATTGTAACACTGGTCTGGAATGCACCTGTCATTGTCTCCCATTTGATACAACGCGAGAACATTGTTCAGTTCAAGCCAGCCTGCTGTGAGTGTATGGTGTGACACTGCCCAGCTGTGAGTATTGAGTGAGGGTCACAAGGGAAGGGCTGTTGATGTATAGTTATTTGTCTCGGATGTAAGCGTTTCAATTCACCGACTGATGATGGTCGACCACAAGATCGGCGATCGGCAAATCATCAGAAAAATAAAGAACAACAACAATGATAAAGTTTATCAACAAATGTTTTATCTTATTATTTAAGTTATAAATAATATCCGCTGTCAACCTCTCTGTTTTGCCACACTCGTTTGGAACCTCCTTCTCCAGCAATATGAGGAGAGACGTGCTAAAATTAGATTCTTGAAATTCCGACATCAACAAGTGTATCAGTACATGTGTTTGCTTGGAATACTTTCTGTCGCATTCGTGCTCCAATATGGTGAAGAAAGAAACCGTCGAAAAGTGGGGATTAGACTGTCTGGAATTTATTCTTGCCGATGACGGAAAAACCGTCCAAAAAATTTATTGTACTGTTTGCAAGGAATATTCTGAAAAAATGAGTATTACACGTGGTTTGAAAGGAGCGGTCTCTGTACTTGTCGACAAGTGGATAACAGGGACAGAAGTGATCAAGAAATGTAATGCTGTCGATCATGTCACAAAATCTGCGGTACACAGACAAGCAGTACTCGCGCTCGCACAACAAGACCAGGCTACCAATACAGGCGCCGAGAGTGGCTTGGAACGACAAACGACGATTCCCGAGAATGTGATAAAAATCACCGCTACTCAACGAGCCCAGCTAGTCAGAAAATTTCAACTTCTACATTATCTGGTGGTGCAGTGTAAACCATTCCGAGATTTTGAAAACTTTGGCAAGTTCGAAAAGGATGTTCATAAAGTTGACCTTGGATCGGGATACCTGACGACACATGCGGCCCGAACTATGTGTCATTTCATCGCGCAGAATATCAGGCAGGAAGAAATCACCAAGCCACTCAACACCGGTATGCGCCGCTATTTCTCTCTGATGTACGACGGGTCCAGTTCGGCAAAAACTGTGGAGGAAAAGGAAGTTTATGTTATAAAGACATGTGAGTCGGGAAAGCCAGTGTTCCAAGTCATGTCGCTGGAGGAACCAGAGGATACCAGTGCGCCCGGTTTGAAGCAATCCCTCGACAAAAGCGTGGAAAAACTAAACTTTACGTTCGATCGTAAAAACCATCAAGTTGGGAACGGCTGTGACGGGGCGGCAGTCAACATTGCGTTGTTTCGTCTTGAGCGAGAAGAACTGGGCGAACATTTAATTCTGGGGTGGTGCGCGAATCACAAAACCGAACTCGGCATTCACGATTCCTTCAAAAACGCAGAGCTGAACAAGGCCAGTGAAGACTTGGCTAGTAATACATATTATCTCTTCAAGAAGGCAAACCTGAAGTGGCGCCTCTTCAAACGCCAGGCCAATTTCATGAATGCAAAATGTTTGAAGTTCAAGAGAATATCAGGAACGCGATGGGTTGCACATCAGGTGGATTCGCTGAACAATTACTTGAGAAATCTGCCGACTTTCCTTGGTTTTCTTCACCACCAAATTCAATCACCGTACAACAAAACGATGAAAGATGCCAAGCCCACTTTGGAGGGTCATCTGAAGGCCGCATCTCGGTTGGAAATCCTACTCTACATGGCCGTCAAGCGTGATTTGTTAGCCTATCTGTCGCCGTTCTCGCAGCTGCTCGAAGGAAAACAGCTACTTGCACCGGAAGCATTAAGTGCCATGAAAAGTGCGACCCAAGTCATCTCCAGGATAAAACAAATTTTGGACGACAAAGGAAGTGCTGGCTTCTACACGGAGGGGCTGTTTCCAACGCTTGCTGACCTGGTCCTACCTTACCTGGAGAACACCGACGACAGTCTTGGCCTTCCAGTTCGTAGAACAAGAGCTGATGAGACTTCCTCTGCTGACCTCCAGATGTTTCATGGCTATGGGATGACGACTGGGTTAGATGCAGCTTTCAACAAGGTATTTATCTTTTCATGTATCCATCCATTCACTTATTTAATTCATGCAAAATTTCATTCATGCTTCTTTCATTCCTTCTTCTTTCATTCCTTCTTCTCTCGGTCATTCTTCTTTCTTTCATTCTTCTTTCACAGTTTTTAGCTCATCTGGGCCGAAGGCCCGATGGGCTTATGTCATGGCCTGACTGTCCGTCGTCCGTCGTGCGTCGTCCGTCGTCCGTCGTCCGTTGTGCGTCGTGCGTAAACATCTTCTTCTCTGAAACCGCTTGGCCGATTAAGCTGAAACTTGGCATGCATGTTCCCCCCAGTGAGGACACCAGAATTTGTTCATGCCGTGTCGATACGATTTTAAATATGGCCGCCATGGCGGCCATCTTGAATTTGCCATTGAAACATTGTTATCGCGATTTCTCAGGAACTACTGTATAGATCTTTCTCAAATTTGGTACACAGGTTCCCCTTGGGGTCTAGTTGTGAAGATACCTGTTGTGGTCTGATTCACAAATCCAATATGGCCACCAGGCGGCCATCTTGGATTTCCCCATGAAACATTGTTATTGCAATTTCTCAGGAACTACTTTGTGGATCTTCCTCAAATTTGGTACACAGGTTCCCCTTGGGGTCTAGTTGTGCAAGATACCTTTTCTGCTCTGATTCGAACATCCAATATGGCCACCAGGCAGCCATCTTGGATTTCCCTATGAAACTTCGTTATTGTGATTTATCAGGAAGTACGGCATGGATCTTTCTCAAATTTGATACACAGGTTCCCCTTAGTGTCTAGTTGTGCAAGATGCTTTTGTGGTCTGATTCAGAAAGCCAATATGGCCACCAGGTGGCCATCTTGGATTTCGAAATGAAACATTGTTATCTCGATTTCTCAGGAAGTACTGCATGGATCTTTCTCAAATTTGGTACAGAGGTTCCCCTTGGGGTCTAGTTGTGCAAGATACAATTTGTGTTCTGATTGAAAAATCCAATATGGCCACCAGGCGGCCATCTTGAATTTGCCAGTGAAATCTTGTCATCATTATTTTTCGTTAACTACTGCATGGATCTTTCTCAAATTTGGTACACAGGTTCCTCTTGGGGGTCTAGTTGTGCAAGATACCTTTTCTGCTCTGATTCGAACATCCAATATGGCCACCAGGCGGCCATCTTGGATTTCCCTATGAAACTTCGTTATAATGATTTATCAGGAAGAACCGCATGGATCTTTCTCAAATTTGATATACAGGTTCCCCTTGGGGTCTAGTTGCGCGAGATACAATTTGCGGTCTGATTGAAAAATCCAATATGACCACCAGGCGGCCATCTTGTATTTCTAGATGAAACATTATCGCGATTTCTCAGGAACTACTGCATGGATCGTTCTCAGATTTGGTACAGAGGTTCCCCTTGGGGTCTAGTTGCGCAAGATACAATTTGTAGTCTGATTGAAAAATCCAATATGGCCACCAGGCGGCCATCTTGGATTTCCAGATGAAACATTGTTATCGTGATTTCTCAGGAACTACTGCATGGATCTTTCTCAAATTTGGTACAGAGGTTGCCCTTGGGGTCTAGCTGTGCAGGATACCATATATGGTCTGATTGAAAAATCCAATATGGCCACCAGGTGGCCATCTTGGATTTCCCCATGAAATTTTGTTATCGTAAATTCTTAGGATATTACTGCATGGATGTTGATACACAGGTTCCCCTTGTGGTCCAGTTGTGCAAGATACCTTTTTTTGGTTCATTTCGAAAATCCAATATTGCCGCATCTTGAATTTCCCATGAAACTTTATCATAAAATCTCAGGAAATAACTGCATGGATCATTTTATAGTGTTCAGGGGGACAACACAAGTTACAAACTCATCTATTGCAGTTCTTTAGTAAAAATTTCTCACAGCTACTTTCTCCAGTTACAGACAGATGACCTACAGTGCTGTGGCACTATCTTTTACATCTTCGCAGACAGATGGGGGTATCTCTTGGTTAGGCCATACCTCACCAGAGATTACTTTCATTGGAAAAATGTCCTGTTACATCTCATTGCCATCGTAACAACCCAGTCGCACATATTTCGTACTCGACATGTCTCCCCCTGGTGCATATACCCACAAAATATTGGAATCGTAGGTTAAAAACTGTCCAATGTACTGTCCGGACACAAAGTGGACAGACGGACGAACGACTGCAATCACATAATAAAAATTGGTTCTGGTTATTGCTTATACAGCTTACTGACAATCACACATTATATTTTGGTATAATTGCCTTTATTCCATAACCTCCAATTACAATCATGAATTTGCAGCTTGACCTCCTGTGAAATCGACTATGTTGCCATTTTGTTCAGGGGAGACAACGCAAGTTAGAAAATCATCTATTGCAGTTCTTCAGTAAAAATTTCTCGCAGCCACTTTCTCCAGTTATAGCCAGATGAGCGCTACAGTGCCGTGGCACTATCTTTGTGAATTTGATTGATCAATCGTTTTCCAGTTCTAATTTCTGTGAATGTTTTTTTTTATTCTCAACCTCATTTCTCAGTTGGTTCAACTCTAAGCTCTTTCTGTTTTCTGTAACTGTGAATAAAACATACTGACTCAAACCTTCACTTTAGTGTTATATCTGGTCTTGAAGAGAACTGCAATTTCGTGATACAGAAACAATTAATACAAATATTGGGATTCCTCATGTTTTATTAGGTCACTCGAGAGATCAACGAAGTACTGAGATACTTGGAGGAAAACCTGACTGCCAGATTTGCGGAGTTCCTGGACAGCCCAATTTACCATGCCGCAGCAGTCTTCTTGGACACGAAGAGCTACCAGTTCAATTCCATCGATGTCCTTTTTGAAAGTGCTACGATAATAGAGAGACAATTCTCTTCACTACTCCAGGCAAATTCCTGTGAGATCGAAAAGCTGCGCCAGGAGTTCACTTTTCTCCACAATCATGTAGTTACATTCCTGTCAAAATCTAAGAACGAACAGGCCTGGCAGCAGCTTTTCGCCTCTCAGTCTGCATTAGCAGTATCAAACATTCTGCACATTGCTGAGATATGCATTGTCATACCAATCAGCAGTGCAGATGTGGAACGAATCTTCAGTGGATTCACCCGAATCATGGCAAGAAATCGTCTTTCATTAAAGCATGAAAGTATTGAGGATGAACTAATTGTCAAATCAAATGACTTTGAACATTTCAACCCTGCCAAATATGACACTGTTGTGAATGACTTCTTAACCAAACATCCAGATGGAAGGGTCAGGGCACATGCCCCGCGCCCTTCTGGTTATATTGAGCACAGACGACGACAAAAACGAAGTGGGCGACAGTTGCAAGGCAGTTCACAGCCATATCGGAAGACAAACTGTCTCTTCCTACCTGCTGAAATGGAGGTTGGCGAGGTAGAAACGGAGCCTGAAATGGAGGCTTCTAGTGATCAATCTGATGTTTCAGATTCTGAATACACAGTCGATGACATTGAGTTGGCAGATCTTGTATCAGAATCCTCAGATTCTTCTTCCGACTCTGAGCATGAGATGTAAAGTTCAGCTGTTTTGAATGACTCCGTGAACTTGTAGATGTGTGCATGCAGCAGTAACTTCTGTACTAGTCAATATCATGTTCATTAAAACTTGTTGGAAACTGAAAGTAATGATTGTTGTCATGTATGTTTGGTAATGTTAGGTCATGAGGCACCTACATGTTTATGTAGGCAATAAAAAATAAAATGACACAGGATTCCAATTAAACTTTATTTAGTGTATAACAGTACATAACCAGCAACCGAACACTAATGTGAAGACATGCAGGCATTAATCAATATCAAATTACTTTTAAAAAAAAAATGCAGAGGCAAACTGTATTTTTGCCGAAGCAAATTGATTTTGCCTCAGCATTTTTTTTGCCGAGGCCATTTTCTGAATTGCGAGGGCTGCTGAGAGGCATTGAGTGTTTGCTGTGTCTGTCGGTCCGCCTGTCTGTCTATTCATCTGTCACACCTAAATTGTATTTCTAGAGTTTTGAGTGGATACTTCTGAAACTTCGCAGGATTATTAAACCTGCTTCGGAGATGTGCACCTGCTATTTGTGAGATGAAATTTTAATTTTTGTCAAATTTGTGATGTTTTGGACTTTTTGCCACCATTTACAGTGTACCATTGGTACTAAAGTATAATAAAGTATAATGAAATAATCTTATAGTTTTGTGTATATGACCCAGAAACTTTCCTAGCTTGTTAAACATATTTTGAAGATGTGCATCTGCTATTTGTGAGACGAAATTTTAATTTTTGTCAAATTTATGATGTTTTTGGACTTTGCCATTTTAACCATCAATTACAGTGTTCCAGTGGAACTCAAGTATAATCAACTAGTCATATAGTTTTGAGTGGATACTCCTGAAACTTTGCAGGATTATTAAACCTGCTTCGAAGATGTGCACCTGCTATTTGTGAGATGAAATATTTTTTTTTTTATACTCCCGTCAAAATGGTATGGCGTCCGTCCGTCCGTTAACTTTTTCTCGTCATCGCAACTCATCCTAGAGTTTTCAATGGATTCTTTTGATATTTGGTGCACGTGATCGGTACCATGCGTAGATGTGCACAGACTTTTTTCAGCCCGATTCGACGTATTCTTGAGTTCCTCGCCTTGATTTTGGCCTGAAATCCTTGTACTTGGCACCTACTGTCTTCGTCAACGCAACTCGTCCCAGAGTTTTCAATGGATTCTTCTGAAATCTGGTACACATGATTTGTACCATGTGTAGATGTGCACGAACCTTTTTCAGCCCGATTCAACATTTTCTTGAGTTACTCCCCTTGATTTTGGTCTGAAATCCTTGTATTTGGCACCTACTGTCTTCGTGAATGCAACTCGTCCCAGAGTTTTCAATGGATTCTCCTGAAATTTGGTACACATTTGTAGATGTGCAGGGGTTTCATTGCATTCTTTTGAAATTAGGTACACATGATTGGTACCAAGTGCACACAAAATTTTCGAGTTGATTCGACAGTTTCTTGAGTTACTCCCCTTGATTTTGGTCTGAAATCTTTTATTTGCCACCTACTGTCCTCGTGAACGCAACTCATCTCAGACTTTTCGATGGATTCTTTTGAAATTTGGTACATATGATCGGTACCATGTGGAGATGTGCGCAAACTGTTTTTGAGCCGATTCGACGTTTTCTTCAGTTACTCCCCTTGAGTTTTCTACCTGCTCTTACAAATACCGCTCCAGGCCCTTACGTATCCCTCCCCCTCTCCCTCCCCAGACCTGATTTCCATACCTGCCTACACCACTTCATACAACAATGACGACTTATAAATGTACAGTATTATGACAATTGCAACAATACAAACAACATACAGTCCAGGTAGGTTCATTTATATTGTTAACCGTTGTCTATAACAACATTCAGGAGATAAAAATGTTGTTTATCTACTATTTTTTTACGGGCTTATTTTGGATTCAATTGAACTCTTGCTGTCATATTTATGACGTTTTGAAGTTTGATCAGAGTATATCTTTCCATTCATACCAGTGACTGTTTAAGTTTAATTTTTGTGCTTTGTAGGTGAACTTTACGATAGACCAGATCCGTGGGATCATGGACAAAAAGCAGAATATACGAAACATGTCTGTGATAGCCCACGTGGACCATGGCAAGTCCACATTAACAGACTCGCTAGTCAGTAAAGCAGGAATCATTGCCGCGTCAAGAGCTGGAGAGACAAGGTTCACTGACACGAGGAAGGATGAACAAGAACGGTGCATCACCATTAAGTCTACGTAAGTAAGAACCCTGAATATGGTTAAACTGGCCGGGAGTTCAAGCATTGGGAAACATTCCTTCAGGCCAATGGGGGTTCTCCAGCTGATGACAAAGGGGAGCGAATCTTGTAAACCCATGGAACAGCAGTTCCCTCAATCTCATTGAAGTACAATATCAGGATATGACTATTCATCAATTGAAGTATGTATTTCTGGAGTTTCAATGAGATGGAGGACACTGGTGTTCCATGCCAGGGTTACAAGATTTGCTCCCCTTTGCCATCTGCTGCAGAACCCAATGTCTACAGGATGCTATGAGATATAACTCTATGTAACACATGTACATGAAGAAGTTTGGCATTTCAGCTCGATGCTTCCCTGCATCCCGTAAACACTCCCCCATCAATCCAACATCTGTGGTATGGCGCCTTAACCTATACAGTCGTCTTGAAGAAAGAAAACTTACTTTGGTCAACTTCCTTGATCTTTCAGTGCAAGCCATTCCTCCTGATTTTCGCATGAAAAACCCAACTTCTGCTTGATCTGCATGTGAACATTGCAGAGTCCGGATCACAGGAAAAGTCAGACTACATATTCAACCATTGAAATACAGAACAGAACGCTGTGCTTTTAAAGTGTAACTGTGGTACTTGCATTTGTGTAGGTCATATTAAAGATAATGATATGAATAATACAATGTATTATGATTTGTTAGAGATGAAAAAAGGATCAACTGCATCTATTCCATTATGTATATTCGCGAATGATGGAAGAGTTTGCAGTCAAATTTCATGGAATCCAGTTTAATATTTCTGACCATATGCGTACATATTCTTCACTTTCAATAAGCCCCCGCCTCCCCCTCCCCCTCCCACAGGTACAGAGACACAAACAGTACATGTATCTGCCACCCAATTTCCCCCCCCCCCCGTCCCGTGCTAAATAAATGACCACTATGCTTACCATTGTCATTTTTAGTGCCATTTCCTTGTTCTACGAGATGTCAGATAAAGATATGGACCAGATCAAGCAAGGCAGAGACTCGTCATCCAATGGTTTCTTGATCAATCTCATTGACTCGCCTGGCCACGTCGACTTCTCCTCAGAAGTAACTGCAGCCCTTCGTGTGACGGACGGTGCTCTGGTCGTTGTCGACTGTGTCTCTGGTAATTCTCATCTTGTCCCACGTGCACATACTGCAGTTTTATTACCTCTCGGCCATTTTGGCCTCAGGGTATTGTCATAATGTATGTCCGTCCATTGCCGCATTTTAGGCAAAAACACTTGAGATACAGTGACCAAATTTTGGAAACTTATTTACGTATATGTAGTTTTAAATAGGTGCCTATCGAAAATGGCTTCACTCGGCTTATATTTTACGGAGTTATGGCCTTTACAGATGTGTTAATTTTTATACGCCCGCCAAAAGGCGAACGTATTATGTGATGGCGGTTTCCGTCCGTCTGTCCAACTGTCCGTCTGTCCGGTTCTCGTGTCCGGTCTATATCTGGGACAGTTTCCTATCTACAGTTCCAATTTTTGAGTGGATACCCTATGGGGAGACGATGTGTCGCATACCAAAATGAAGGTCAAGGTCAGAGGTCAAAGGTCACTGGCATAAAAAACAGGAAATCACTGAAGTGCTTGTGTCCGGTCTATATCTGTGAACGTTTTCTATCCACAGTTGCAATTTTTTGTGAGTGGATACGCTAGGTGGAGACGATGTGTCGCATATCAAAAGTTTAGATCAGAGGTCAAAGGTCACTGTTGCCTAAAATCAAGAAATCATTAATCATTGACAGTTTTCTAATTTTTGGTGAGTGGATGACCTAGGGGGAAACGATGTGTTACATACCAAATGTAGGTCGAGGTCAGAGGTCAAAGGTCAGTGTGACTGAAAAATCAGGAAATCATTAATAATTTCTAATTTTTTGTGAGTGGAATCAATAGGGGGAAATGAAGTGTCGCATACCGAAAAATAGGTCAAGGTTGAAGGTCAAAGGTCACTGTGACCCAAAAATCAGAAAATTATTAAAATAATTAAAAAAATTGTGTCAGTAGGTACATTCGGGGGACACGATGTGTCACCTACCAAAATGTAGGTCAAAGGTCAAGGTCACCGATACCCCAAAATCGTGAAATTGTGAAAAATCATGATTTTTTTGAGTCCATTGAGAAATGACGAGGAGCTGTTTTGCCATATCCCAAAATTTAGATCCAGGTCAATAGTCAAGGTCACTGTGACCCCAGAATCAAGGTCAAAGGTCAGTGTGACCTAAGAATCAGGAAATGGTAAAAAAATACAAATTTTTTGTGAGTGGATTCAGGTGGAAATGAAGTGTCGCATGCCAAAAGTTAGGTCAAGGTCAAAGGTCACTGACCCCAACATCAGGAACTTATTAAAAATAACATTTTTTTTGTGTCAGTAGATACATTAGAGGGACACGATGTGTCACATACCAAAATATAGGTCACGGTCAAAGATCAAGGTCACTGTGACCCGAAATCGGGAAATTGTTAAAAAATCATGATTTTTGTGTCTATTGAGAAATTACAGGGAGACAGTTTGTCGTGTACCAAAATTTAGGTCAAGGTCAATAGTCAAGGTCACTGTGACCCCAGAATCAAGAAATCTTTAAAAATTACTTTTTTTTTATGTCAGTAGATACATTAGGGGGACATGATGTGTCACGTACCAAAATGTAGTTCACGGCCGAATGTCAAGGTCACTGTGACCCCCAAAGTCATGAAATTCATAAAATTCTGATTTTTTTTAGTCCATTGATACAATTAGGGAAGACGATGTGTCGTGTACCAAAGTTTAGGTCAGGCCAAAGGTCAAGGTCACTGTGACCCCAAATTCAGGAAATCATCAAAAATACCTTTTTTCTGCCAGTAGATGCATTAAAGAGACATGATGTGTTGCATACCAAAATGTGGGTCAAGGTCACTGTGACCCCAAAATCAAGAAATCATTAAAAATCACATTTTCATATGCCTGTCGAAGACGAGGTCATGTAATGCGATGCGTTCTGTCCATTCATCCATTAACACTTGATGTCCATGTGATATCTCTAGTTTCAAGGTATGATTGGTATCAAACTTTGAGTATACCTTACTCGCATGGCAAGGAGGGGTAGATACTTCATGTAGGAAGCTATTGTCCGAGTCTTTGTGCAGCTGAAAAGGCTCAAGTCTAGACACATTGTTGTCCCCAGACTTGGCTATTGTATGCATTGTCTCGTGGTCCTTACATGGAGTATGAACCCAAGGAGGAGCCATACATTTTGAGATCAATTTGTCAAAGGTCAAGGTCACAGTCTCCCAAAACTGAATCAAGTTTAGCCGACTATATATGTGTTAGGTTGGAATATTCAAAGTTATATTGTGTTTGACTATTGTCGATTTCAGTGTGGGATATGTGAGCTCTCGGCTCTTGCTTCAAGGTCAACTAGTTACCAAGAGTTAAGCCCATTTTAGTTTATCATTCAATATAAGATGTGATATATGTTACATTCTCAGAAGCACAAAATTATAGACCTTTCTCTGGATTGCTAGCTACCAATTGGATTCAAGGCTATTAAGCAACCTTGAAATTTGGACCAATGTAGTTCCAGATATATGGGCGTATATTGAAGCCCCTTGGGCTCTTGTTTATTTTGTGATATATGCTTGAATGTAATCAACGATATCTGCAGAACTGTTTAGTAAAGCTACCAAATTATGAGGGAACTTTTTCATCTAGTTGTATTCTAGATGCCCACTAAAATTAGTCATCTCGGCCCATATTTTATGGTCTTATGTCTCTTTTTTGGATGTAATAATCTCTGATTTTGTGATATATATAGTTGAAGGATCCGTGTTCAGTACAGCTACTACATTTAAGAAAGTTATTTATCTACTTGTATTCTAGAAGCATACAAAAATTTGCTCATCTCCGCCCTTATTTTACAGAGTTATGCTCCTTTTGGGGTGTAATAATCTATGATCTGGGGATATATGCTTGAATGTAGCTGTTATATCTGCAGAATTGATGATAGACCAAAGAAAAGACCATTCTGGATGATTATAAAATATAGCCATATTATGTTGTACCTCTCCATATATTTCTCAATTGTATGGGGGAAGCCGAGGGGTTTTGTGAGTCTCCCTCTCTCGTATATTATTCCCCTATTCTCCCCAATAATGTTTAACCCTTTCACCGATTATTTCCCCTGACAAAAGTGACCTGCTGACGATCAATTCCCTGAGAACTGTTAAAATTTGTATATGTTGTCTTTGGAATGCTAGAAATTGCGTTTGCGTCCGAGATTTGCAGAAAAACATAAGAAACCTGTCTCCACAATACACACTCCAGTGTTATTTGCTCTAGTTTTATAGCAAAATAAATAAAATAGCATACAAAATTAGGTTTTACTGCGAGAGAATGCGCTTTCCCCGGCTTTCTCGACTCAAAAACATCAAAATCCAACGGAGAAATCGTCTTTTTTCGACCGCATTTGACAGCGTTTTTCTCGAGTTTTACTCGGCCAATTTTCATGTTTGACCTCTCATTGGAAAGAGCGACCTTTCACCTTTCTACACAGGAAATAACCTTGAATGGATGGCAAAATAAAACGGAGGATACGATTGGATTATAAAATGATGTCATTCCATCCTTCCAGCCACTGTCTACGCTCGTCTCAAATCTGTTGGCTGCTAGAGGTCACGTGGGCAAAATTACGCATACCGATTGGCTCGTCGGCTCAATAACGCAGCTTGCTGCCGACATTTTGAAATGTGTTCGACAAACTTTGCGGATCAAGACTCGTAAAAATATGGAAATAAACTTTGCCGGTCGTCGTTGGCAGTTTCAGTCGTCTGGGGAATATTCACCACGCTTTACCAGTCATGTAACATAAAAAATACAGGAGTTAGGATGAGGTTTTCGATGATTCCCACGGTATGTGGGGAAAAATGCATTTCTCATTCCGATTTTTTTCGTTCAACATCTAAATTTGTTTTATTTATTTTTCAAACAAGCAAACAATTTCGAGAATCAAATTGATCAGGGTTTCGGCTTTCCAGAAGTATACAGTGTTTGATAGGTTTCCGTTAAAACGAATGCAAAAAAATAAAAGTGCTGTACCCATCGTGATAGCGAACGGGTTTAAAGCTAACCCGATCAACCGGGGATGGTCGTACGGGTGGCACTCTCGTTATCCCCGTGTACCGGGTTTAATCGGTGAAAGGGTTAATGCCAAGCCTTGATTTTGTAACTTAACATGTAGAACTGAAATGAATGGCGAATTGGGATTTGAAGCTTTGTCAGTACTATCCAAATAGTATTCAAACATTCTTTTGGAAGCCTGGAACACCAGGTGGCGCAGTAGTCTTAACAGATGACTGACATTGGCAGGTAAACTTGCAACATAACGTAATTTGGCGACGGACAGGACTATACTCCCGGTAGCTTGCGACAAGATCATTTGCTTACTCGCCACCATGGCAAGTAGATTTTTACCACTACTAAGTCGCCAAATAGCTACTAATTAAAATTCCAATTTTCGAGCCCTGGATATTAAATGAACGAGTAGGTAGGGATATTAAATGAATGAGCTGGTAGGGATATTAAATGAATGAGAAAGGAGGGATATTGAATGAATGAGTATGTATGGATATTGAACGAATGAGTATGTAGGGATATGGAATGAATGAGTATTTAGAGATATTGAATGAATGAGTAGGTAGGGATATTGAATGAATGAGTAGGTAGGAATATTAAATGAATCAGTAGGGATATCAAATGAATGAGCATGTAGGCATATTAAATTAATGAGTAGGGATATCAAATGGATGGGTAGGTAGGGATTTTAAATGAATGATACGGGACATCAAATCAAAGCGTATGTAGGGATATCAATGAATGAGTCGGGATATCAAATGAATGAGTACCAGTAGGTAGGGATATTAAATGAATGGGTATGTAGGGATATTTTGGCTTAGTTAATACCATTTGTATAAGGGCTGTTCCAGAAGAAAAAAGGAGAGGTTTCAGATCCATCAACCACAGAAATTAAGTAACCATATATACGAATTTATAACAACTACGACCACCCATAGAAATGATTTCCAGATATGTAGAAACTTTCCCCCATCTGACCGCCATGTTTTCGGTGACAACACTGCTAATTTAGAGGTAATCAAGGGCTCAAACATTGCTTTCGGCTAAACAAAAACAGATTTTCGAATTCAAATCACGCATGTGGTTTTTTTACCCCTCGTGCAAATTTTGCCCGAGGGTATTGTCATCATCAGCGTCGTCTGTCCGTCTGTCTATTTTTATTTATTTATTTATTCAAATGATCAACGGACATGAAGTCCAATTACAGATCACGAGTAACACTATATACAGTGTACGATATCTCAAGAAGGGTTAGGCCATTCTAAAAAAAAAATGTGTTTACTGTAACGCAATTAGAAAAAGGTGGGTAGGTAGGTAGGTAGGGAAATTTTTTTTTTTTGCCTTTTTTTTTTTTTGCCCGTGAATGTTCAGATCATCGTCAGTCGCATTCAGTTTCAAATGCTCACGAAGAGTCCAGGCGACATGCCTTGATACAAACAAATTTGTGCTGTCAGATACACCAGACATACAAGCTAGAACATCTCTTAACGTTTTCGATGAGCAAAAACGTTTTATTTTGTTTTTTATCACTAATTCCCCGTTCACAAAATCCCTGTTCAATGACAGACACTAATACGACAACGTTTTTTGAGAATTATTTGTCACTCTAACAGGTAACTATTTTTTACTTGCCCCCTGGTACTTCAGCTTGTCACTCCTATACTGAAACTTTTTTTTCACCCTACTGTCATCATTCATATATTCCAATCAGTCTCTCCATTTTCCAGGCATTGGAGAATTTGAACACAAGTTTTCTTCTCTCGATCGGGAGACGTTTATGACAGCGACAAATTTGTCTCCTTCCTCTAGCTCTGCATAGCCAAGATCAATGTCCTCACTCCCTGATGTTGACTCAGCAGGCTCATTTCTCTCACCAGACTGTTTAGTGTAAAATGTCAACAGAATGTTCAATTATAAGATTAATTTTGCTGGAACGATATTTTCTTAAGGATCATAACAACAGGGGGATTTTAACAACTTTTTTGTGGGTAACCCCGATTGAAAACTTGACTGAACGAAAAATTCAGTTTTGGGGAAATTTTGAAATTGAGTTTTACCTCCTCAAAAAAATGATTTTTTTTTTATCCATGGGAAAATGCACGCCAAACACACGCGAAAAAACCTGAGTTCTAGTGAATAAATATTGATTTCTTCAAGAGATAAGTCGAGTTCCAAAATGAAAATGTTGAATTGTCCTGACAAATTATCAAGCAAAATCATTTGTTGTTGCCTTCACCATGTTCACTCGATCAACTCGCGAGTGTAACACGTTAGCGCTTGTCCGCTTGTCTGGAGCAAGTAAAAATCGGCACGGGCAACGCAACTTTCATGTTAGCTGCCCGTGTTGCCCGTGTTGGCAAGCACGATTTTCTTCCGATTAAAATACTCACTGACGAAGTTTTATTGAGCTCCTATTCTCCGAAATAAAATGTAAGAATCGCTCAGCTTCTTCTGGTTTCGTTTTCGACTTGAAGTTGCCAGGCATGAACAGTCAGCTCTCGTGTTGTATGCATGAGAGCGGGATGCACATCGAAGTGAACAGAATGTCCGATATAAATAAAACTAAACTGTTTCCAGGAACACAACTCAGTCATTCAGTCATATTAGGCCTGTATTAGATCGTAATTCAGTATTTTTAGGACAGAATAGTTACTTGTCGCGGCGACAGGCGGCATTTTAATTTAGTTGTCACTTGAAAAAATGACTTGTCGGCGATAGGTAGACAGGCGTTATTTCGACTGCTCAACGTCCGTGTCTGCCATTTTGATGGCCTTCACCAGCAGCGCCACCAGCGAGAGAGTAAACTCCCCTTACGGGATGCGCGAGGAGTTATTCCCCTTGAAACAGACATTTTTACAGGTTCGCGAAAACGAAAAAAAAATATGCCGGACAATTTATTTTTGCGCAGCTACGTTTTTTTGGGGTCGGTCGGGTTACGGTAAACATAAATAATATTTTGAATGGCCCTAGAGCCTATTGAAAATGACCAACCTTGACCTATTTTTTCATGGTCAAATTCTAGTATTTGCTATATTTTATGGATTAAAGCTAGGGTCTCCAAATTCATATTACATGAGCAGCTGGTTAAAAGCCTATCCCAGTTGAGTGACCTTGACCTATTTCTTTACGGTCATATACTCTTTATTATGATGTAACATGAAGAAATTTAGCTAGGCTTTCCAAATTAATACTATGTATACATCTGGCGATGGTCCAGAGGTCTGCTGAAGATGACTGACCTTGACCTATTTTATCATGGTCAAATTCTAGTATTTACTTTTTTTTTTTTTTTTTTTGAAGAATCGAAGCTAGGGTCTCCAATTGTTTATTATGATATAACATGAAGAAATATAGGTAGGCTTTTCAAATTATTACCAGCATGCGAAATAGCCATTTACCCGATTGCCCCGGGCAACAAGAATTTGTCTCGGGCAACAAGAAATGAACATGTGGTAGTCCGATGGGCAACCTCATAAAAATATGAATCGGTAGTATTTCCGATAGGATTTGCTCTCAAACTGACGATTATGTGGACTACAAAATTTTAAATATGCGAATGGTCGATCATGTTCATATGTACCTTCAAAAAACAAGACCAGAATCGAACTATCATCCGTTTTATTTCACGCACTTTCATGCAGCCTGGGCGCTGCCATTTTGAATCTCTCATTGCTGGTCTCGCATCATAAGAACGGGATCTCACTGCTGTTGCTATGGAGACAGTCTCCGTGTTGATAAAATTAGCATGCTGACTTCGCGTGTACTTTTGACGCTATTCATCATAATTGCAATCAATATGAGACTTATTTACTTTTGGATTTACTAAGAAACATGACGGTGAACCAGTTGTGAACACAGACACGACTGTGAAAAATCCAAAACAGCGCGAGGCGGGTAAAAGCGCTGAATATGAACACCGCACTGTCACCAGACTACTTGTGTTGACCAACTTCGTTAATAAACTGCTGTCACTGTTCATCATCTTGAATAAATTCTACAGACATAAATGAAGACGCAAACAATACTTATTGTTCAGTGTAAAATTTTATTGATATTATTATAATTTCTAAATACTCAGTATTTTTCATGATCAGTCATTATCCATTAAAGAATTTGTTTAAAACAATCACAGTATATTTTTGGGCAACTTGAAAGTACAGTCGGGCAACCTGAAATTCAATGTAGGTTGCCCCCAATTTTTTTTTCTATTTCACACCCTGAATACTATGTATACATCTGGCGATGGTACTAAGGTGTGCTGAAGATGACTGACCTTGATATATTTCATCCAGGTCAGATTCTATTTCGTACAATATTTCATGAAGGATTATATCTACATTTTCCAAATTTATATACCCCATACGCCTGGACCTGAAGTCTATCGAATACCACAGACCTTGACCTATTTTCTAAAGGTCAAAAACTGTATGTTAAGTTTAAGATCTCAGAATTCATGTTCCATATGCAATTAAGTTAGAATGGACCAGAAATTGTTGAAGATGAATGACCTTGATCTTTGTTTCCAAAATCAAATTACTTGATTTGATTTTGAGTTATATAGGAGAGTATATTTAGAGCTAAGTATTTTGTTATCCTCTACCAAAACTTCCGCGCAAATTTTTTCCCATTAATTAAAGCCTTGGAAAAAGTTGACCTAGCTCAATTTCCTATGTATTTCTAAAATAAGAGTTAACCCTACTAGATCACCTTTTTGTTAACTTTCATGAGGTTGTCAAAGTTATAAAAATACATCTTATGCAATGCATGATTGCTGAGTGTAGACAATAACTGATATCCGAGGGGTATTGGAGCCCATTGGTCTATTTTTTTAAATTTTTTTTCTCTGATCAGATTTGTCTCCCATTGCATGTTAAAAGAATGATCAGCAGCTGGAATACATCGGACTTTATAACATAATCATGTACCCAACGTCAATTATTATCAACCGATGTTCAATAGAGAAGTTTATCAGAATTACCTGAAAACAATTGGGAGTCTGTTTCAGGATAAATAAAAAATGACCTCATTATAACCATAACATTCTGTTCCGTATTTTAATGGTACAATATGTAGTCAGACTTTTCATGAGACTCAGACTCGGCAAAGTTTGCAAACTGAGCATGTTCACGCATAGATCAGACAGAAGTGGTGTTATTCGCGCGAAATGAATTTGGAGGAATGACTTTCACCGAAAGATCATGGAAGGTCACCAAGGAAATAAATATATATGATGGGATTACTTGAAGATAAGACCATTTTTTCTGGAACAGCCCTAAGCCAATTTGTCTAAACTACATGTTATATATTGACAGGTGTGTGCGTGCAGACAGAGACAGTTTTGCGGCAGGCGATAGCGGAGAGAATTAGGCCAATCCTGTTTTGCAACAAGATGGACTCGGCCCTGCTCACTCTACAACTGGACGCGGAGGCTCTGTACCAGAAGTTCCAGCGTGTTGTGGAGAATGTGAACATAATCATCGCCACATACGAGGGCGAGGAGAACCCCATGGGGGATATACAGGTCTGCTGAACATGTATACAAGTCTACACTGCCAACATTTCTTTCTCCTCTCCAAATGCCTACATTTTGTTTCCCCCCCCCCCAATAGAAAGAAATGGACTCTTCCACCAAATTGGTATGATAATGGCACATGCCTATTTTATTTATGATGGCGGGGGACCATATCGTATGACTAGTACATGCTCCAATCTATAAGTCCTGGCACAATGTTTTTGCCAGTTCAAGGTTTCACATAAGATGCTGAGAATCAGTATACATGGATAGAAATTAACACCTGTCCACCTGTCTCTGACAGTTACTTTTTGCATGAGACCAGTAGGAAAATAGGTACCTGTTTCAAGTGGTGGGTAGCTAAAGTAATGTTTTTTCCCAAAGACCTTCAAACTGAGAGCAGGAAACTACCAACAGGTTAATTAATGCATTATTAATTAGACACAAATTATGTCAGACCTCCATGTACTGGAAGAATTTAATGAACATTATTATTTTGTATCATTATTAAGTTCAGGCTACTGTAGGGAGGAGATGGGTAGAAATCATTCTTACCTGCCACCTGAGACGAGTAAGTTTTTAAAAACATTTCAACCCCTGGTATATGTTACAGGTGACGCCGGAGGCCGGAACTGTTGGTTTTGGGTCCGGGCTTCAAGGCTGGGCCTTCACCACAAAGAACTTCGCTGAAATCTATGCGAAGAAGTTTGGAGCTTCTGAAGTAAAACTGATGAAAAAGCTTTGGGGTGACAACTACTACAGCAAATCACAGAGGAAATGGTCCAAAGAAAAGAAGGAAGACTACGAGAGAGCATTCAACTTGCACATCTTAAATCCCATCATGCAGGTAAGGCAGACAAAGAAATCGCATTCAGAATATCCACCATTGGTTTTCTCAGAAAGCTTCAGCTGAAGTTTGGTTTTCTCAGAAAGCTGTAGTTTGGTTTTCTCAGAAAGCTGTAGTTTGAAGTCTGCAGAACCCATTTTTATCCCTCTGACAAATTTTGCCCACAGGGTATTGTCGTCGTCCATTCATCTTCCTTGTTGACACGATACCTCAAGAAGTATTATAGCCAGATATTGTAAATTTATGCCACATATGACCTATTTTATCAAAGTCAAATTCTAGTATTTGCTATATTTTTTTAAGGATTAAAGCTAGCATCTCCAAAGGCATATTACATATGCAACTAGTGATTGACTAGAAGCCTATTCCAGTTGACTGACCTTGACCTAATTTTCAAGGCAATATCATGTTGTTTTCAAATTAATACTATGTATACATCTGGCGAAGGCCCAGGGGTGTACTGAAGATGACTGACCTTGACCTATTTTATCCAGGTCAGATTCTATTTAGTACAATATTTCACGAAGAAATATATCTAATTTGTCCAAATTTATACCACAGTTATGGCAATTAAGAGCTGTTCCAGACAAAAAAGGTATGGGTGGGGGGGTGGGGGGGATGCCAGGTTTTATTCAGACCCATCACCGATAGAAATTTTGTAAGAGACTAAGTACCCATATAAACAAATTTATAGCTACTATGACCACCCATAGAAATGATTTCCAGACCAAATAAATATAGAAACTTTTCCCCATATGCTCGCGTATTTTCGGTGGCCAACACTGCTGATTTAGCGGTGATCTGATTGAAAACTCAGACTTAATAACCATGTCGCTAATTTAGATCTGGGACAGTCCCTATAACAAGTCCAGCAGATGAACTCCGAATCAAATAGTTTCCGGGTCAAATAGTCACCCAATGAGATGCCTCGTAGTATAGCGTGTCCGCTTCTCTCCTAATATTAATGTTGTTGCGATGCAGTTATGAACTGATTTTATGAAACAAAATAACCGTACCTATATATCCAGCAGTGCAAAAAATATCCCTTGATCTTTTCACCTGGTCTGTCATTGAAGAGAGCAACATATTCTGGAGTCGAGAGCAAGAACTTCATCAGCCGCCTGCATGGGTTGGATTTTCTGCACCTTGTCCGTACACTCGACAACATAAAGATTTCCCGTAGCCGGAAGGGATAACGGCTATACAGTGTCTTTTACGTAGCATGCAAGAAAGCATCTGCAGTTGCTCCTGCTTTAATGCAGGCACGTCAAATTCATGGCACACCATAATTTTCGATCTCGCCTTGAACTTCGCCGCCACTGAATATAGGCACCACTTCGCCTGTCGAAGTTGGACTGTGAGGCCATCCTTAAAAATAAGTTTGTTGCGCGTAACCCGACCGACTGTCCAAAAATCCGCCGACTGGAAACTTTTTTCGCCGATTTTCCGACCGGTCATCTTTTTATTTTATTTTGCAATGTCAGAATTATCTCCCCTATGTAAACGTATGTAAAACGTTCGCCTAGCAAAAGCAAGCAGGATTTCACTCTCCAGTAGTCGCGATGTGAGCTTATGTCGCACGTTTTGAAGGCATATCCTCCATGGCCCAGTCCGTAGGGGAATGCAGTTTTCGTCGACCACGTGTATATGGCGGGAAGTTCCCCCTTCTGTTTTGTGTTTGGGTTTGGACGAGAGGACAATAAACACATCGACAGGCAACAGCAACACAGGATGGGAAAAATATTTCAAAACGGTTGGTTATTAAAACCTGCCATAAAGAGCTCTGTCGCGAATCGACTTGGAACGTAGACATGTTTAGGACTGTCACCATGCACCACGTGGGTCCGTACACCGACAGATTCTGAGACTGACGATGTTACAACAACAACGATGTTTGGATTTCTACTTTTATCCGAGAAGACTTCAGTGTGCCTAAACGCAGAAAATCTATACTGCTTTGTTGTTTAACGGAAACTTTATAACCCTCTATGTCGATGAAGCCATGGATATAGTGTCGGTGGCTTCAGCGGTCTTGACAAATTAGATGGTGCCGTCAGCTTAATTTTGACGTTCCGATGTCGGCATCAAATACGCTTGTCAGAATTCCACCTCGGACTAAATTCCACGAAAAGACACAGGTTAGAAACTTAGTGTTTGCCTCATTGTTGTCAGTAAATTAAATTACGATGTATTTCTAATCTGAATAAAGGAAGTACCTAAGTATTCAATAAAAGCACACCATAAATTTGCGACGAGGAAGGGCAGTAATGATGTTAATGATTAATTTGAGGTAATTTTCTCAACTCCAAATGGTATAATGAACAACCTTCTGTATAACACTGAGAGGATTTTTTTCTTTCCTGTCACAATTTTGGCAAAAGTTTGTCTGGTAGTGGTATTTTTTTTTTTTTTTTTGACCAGCTAGTCACAAGTCATTGTCAAGAATGTGTTCAAGGATGTCGATGTCTTCTAAGAAATAAAACAGGTACACAAGCCTGAATTTAAGAATATCTTGCTTTATACCTTGAAGATAACTAGTTTTCTATACTGAAATAATTTTGCTGCCAGACAAAAAGAATATTTCAAATGACCTGCTTAGTATCTGAACTAAATCACACTAACCTCTTCCAGCCTCCCCAAAAGGAAAACCTGATCTAAAAAAAAAAAAAAAAAATTACCTACCGACCGACCCAACTTCCTGAGGTAGGGTCGGGTTACAGCCAACAAACATATTTTTAAGGATGGCCTGATTGGTCGTCAGTCTGACATGCGTGACAGATTTAAGATAGGAACTGTCCCAGAACTTAATTAGCGACATGTCAGATAGAGGAGCGGTTATTAAAACTGATTTTTAATCAGATTGATTTAGCGGTAAACAAAAACAAATTTTTGAATTCAGATCCCGCATGTGTTTTATTTTTATCTCCAATCGGAGTTGTCTCCCTTTGCATATTTTAAAATTCTGATCAACTGGAACACATGGGATGTAATCTTCATCAATGTACCCAACATCAATTATTATCAATTGATGTGAATAGAGAAGTGTATCAGAATTACCTGAAACAATTGGAATTTATGGAATAAATTAGAAAGTTAACATCATTAAAACCATAGCATTCCATTTCGCATTTTAATGGTTCAGTATGTAGTCCGACTTTTCTTGTGACTCAGATGCTGCAAAGTGTGCAAACTGCACATGAACATGTGCAGATCAGACGGAAGTTGTTTTTTTTTGCGCGAAAATGAGTTTGGAGGAATGACTTTCACTGCAGGATCATGGAAGTTGATCAAAGAAATAAATATTTATGATGGGATTACTTGGAGATACACTTCTAAAGGCCCTTTGGTTTCCTCACCGATAGGTAAATTTCAGAAATAACACCAAAGATATTTTTTCTGGAACAGCCCTCAGTAAAGATAGACAAGAAAACTGTTGAAGATGACTGACCTTGATCTATATTTCGAAAAAATCAAATTACTTCATTTGATTATGAGCTATATAGTGGAGTAATTTAGACCTCAGAATTTTGTTTAGCTCTACCAGAACCTCAGTGCCAATATTTTCTGTTCAATTAAGGCCTTGGCAGAAGCTGACCTGGCCCAACTTCCTATATATTGCTTTTGAGAGAACTACAGTCAACTCTACTAGATCACATTTTTAACTTGCTTTACGAACTAAGGGAAGATATTGTGAGTGGGGGAGAGAGGATGCCATCTTCGGTGTCCCTTCCCTGTAAATGATAAGGTTTTTGGTTCAACAGATTAAAAAAATCAAGAAAAATTCAGAAAATATAAAAAAAACATGAGGCTCAGCCTGATAAATCGAGCCCTTTTGGGGTTGGAATTAATTGAGCGGTGGCAGAATTATATTGGATACGTAAGATCGAACGCAATATACCAGTGTTGGGTGAGGTTTACTTTTGGAGATGGAGGGTGGGGCTTGGTGCTCAGTAGTGGGGACATAATGAGGTTAGTGTAAGTTACTGGTACATGATCTTATAGAATGCATGATTCCTGAGTGTAGACAATAACTGATAGCCGAGGACTATTCTTGAGGTATATATTGTAATAATTCCAAATGTAAAAAAAAGCTGTAGGGGCTGGGAGAGCCTCGAAACATAATCTTGGGTAATTTGTCCATGGCCATATTGTTTGATTTTGCCAGATATGCAAGGAGTATGTCTGAACTCCTCTCCTTTTCACTTTTCATCACTGATATGGTTCCGATGATTGTATTCCAGGTGTTTGACACGACAATGAAAGGTTCTAAAGAGGAGGCCCTTAAGATAATTGAAAAGGTCGGTGTGAAATTGACGGCAGAGGAGAGAGAGCTTGAACAGAAACCACTTTTGAAGGTTTGTACGAGAGCCTAGCCTGTGAAAATGAATTGTTGGACCGTATTCATTCTATAATGGCTGACCTATCTTGCAGTTCATGCAGTACCTAGACATGACAATTTTGCCCCCTCAACCCCCCTCCCCCCCTACACCCCACCTCATGCATCACTTGTTCTATGGTATGATGTTGGTATTCTTCCAACCTCGTAAAATAAGCTACAAGGGGAAGAAATGTAATCCCCGGAATCACCTTATAGATAGAAATAATTGAGTTGTAAAGCTGGAATGAAAGCACTGCCCTGTCCATCTAGCAAATCAGATGACCTCCATTTACTGCTGTATATCAGTGGTGATATGTATGGATAGAACCCTTCACTTCAGACTACATGAAAATCACGGGTATCCATCCAGAAAGATCATTCAGGTTATTGTTTTATATCATTTCAGACAGTCATGAGAAAATGGCTTCCAGCTGGTGAATCTTTACTACAGATGATAGTAATTCACCTACCTTCCCCTGTTACTGCCCAGAAGTATCGTATGGAACTGTTGTATGAAGGTCCCCACGATGACGAAGCTGCTATAGGTATGTCATACACTTACCTTTCCATAGTCCCTGGAAGGAGACGCATTGCAAATTAAAAGCAACATATTTTCATGTAATAAAGTGCCTCCTTTGTGTTTGAAATCACAAAATTCAGCGAAGAATTTTATCACCACATTTTTCATGTCTACGTTACGGTCTTGGGTTCGATTATAGCTGAAAAAAAAGTTAATTAAATGGTTTTCAGGCATCACCGCCTCACCTCCTCAGCCACTCAGCGTATTAGGCTGCGGGGTCCTATCGCTGGCATGTACCATTGCTTCTAGAGAACTCAGATTTGGTATACATGATGTTTGGGTAGTCAACCACAAGCTTTTTGAATTTTACATGATTTTCTGGCTTTCAATGGCCAACATCCCGCAAATTGTCCACATGAAGATGAAGCCAAACCGTTTGAGCTAGAGACTTCAAATTTGGGATGCAGGATTTTTGGGTGGTCAGCTACAAGCCTATCAAACTTCGGTACATTGCGATGATTTTTGTGGTTTCCATGACAATGTCACACAAAACAGGGTTCCCAGCCACTCGGGAAATCAGGGAAAATGATTTTCCAGTTTTCCAGTCGGGGAAAACTCGGGGAATTTGAGAAAAATACCCAACATCAGGGAAAACTCAGGGAAATTGAGTAGCAAGAGAGGCTATATAGCTGGCTGGCTGGCCATATGTTGGCTTTTTAGTGCACACCAGGAATGCACATTTTCCTTCTTAACACTTCATTAAGGGCTTATCTAGCATAGCTTGAACTCTTATCAGGATTAATTCTTTCATAACTGCATGCAATGTGACTATGAATTCTGAACACACGCATTCTGGCCAGTGGTTATGCTTATTTTGCATATCTTTACTGTATCTTCAAGTTAAAAGCTGTTTAACTATTACATATTTCTCAGGGAATTGGGAAATTAATCAGAGAAAAATCAGGGAAATATCAGGGAATTTTGTTTCCATGAAAAGCTGGGAACCCTGCAAAATGTCCATTGATGATAGAAGCCAAACTGTTCTGAGCTGGACTTCAAATTTGATATGCAGGATTGTTTGGTGGTCAACCACAAGCCTATTGAATTTGGGTACATTGCAATGATTTTTGTGGTTTCCATGGCAATGTCACGCAAAATGTTCATATGGCGACGTGAACATGATAGAAGCCAAGTGCTTGTAACTGGTATACAGGATTGTTGGGTGGTCAACTATGAGCCATTGGCACATGGATCAAGGAAGGGACTACTCTGCCACATGCAAATTAGCTGAACCTTGTTAAGGATTGAGAGCAGGTGTACAAAATGAAGATAAAGAACAGTAAGGTTCAAGGTGGCCTAAAGTTCAAGCAAAGACTTCGTGGTTTGGGGGCCCCTCATACGACTGTCCCCCTGATCACGCGCTTTTTTTCCCCCCACCAGACACCGGAGGGGGACTAAGAGATTTGCTCTGTCTGTCATTGTCATTCCATCACACTTTCTTTGTGACTGCAAGAACTCAAAAACTATTTGTCCTGATGACATCAGTTGCGATGTTGTGTTCTGTCCATTCATCCATTAACATTTGTTATCCATATCTCTAGTTTCAAGGTATGGAATGGTACCAAACTTTTGAGAATATCTTGCTCGCATGGCAAAGAGGAGCCATACATTTTGAGATCAATTTCTCAAACTAGTTACCAAGAGTTAAGCTCATTTTAGTTTATCATTCATTGTAAGATGTGATATATGTTCATTCTCAGAAGCACAAAATTGTAGACCTTTCTCTGGATTGCTAGCTACCAATTGGAATCAAGGCTATTAAACAACCTTGGAATTTTGACCAATGTAATTCCAGATATACTGGTGTATTTTGAAGCCCCTTGGGCTGTTGTTTTATTTTTATCCTTTTATTTCGCACCCACTGTCCTCGGTGAAGTTTTCTGTGAATTCTTTTGATATGTGGTACAAACACTAGTGCGACGTGTACATGTGCATGATATTTTTGAAGGTTTCATTTTATTTCGCACCTACTGTCCTTGTGAACGCAACTCGTTCCTGCTCCTACAAATACCGCTCCAGGCCCTTACATACCCCGCTTTCCAAACCTGCCTACACCATTGATACAACAATGATGGCTTATACATGTACAGTATTATGACAATTGCAACAATACAAACAACATCCAGTCCAGGTAGGTTCATTTGTATTGCTAACCTTTGTCTATAACAACATGCATTCAGGAGATAAAAATGTTGTTTATCGACTATTTTTTTACGGGTGTATTTTTTTGTTCAATTGAACTCTTGTTCATTGAAGAATTAAATGTGTCTTATTTATATGGCAACATCCTGGAATAAGGAAATAAAACAAATGTTTTGAGATAATATATACATTTCAGCTTCCTCTCTTACACAAGGCCCCAAAATAACACATCTTTGTCAGGGTTCTCCATTTCTTTGGGAACACCTGTACAATGATATCCAAACAGGTGTATGTGGTTGTTAACCGCCGAGAGCAGCGAGGCGTTTCCCATTAGCAGTGATGTAAGTCTGACGGTTTTTGCCGGAAATCCGGTTTTTTGTTGAAACTTGGAAAAAATTCTGTTTTTATAGAAATTTAGATTCTCGTCCGGTTTTACCAGGAAAGTGATACTTGATGTCGACTAAATCGATATTTGAGCGTTCAAAAACGCATTTTTTACCTGATCTTGATAAAGTATGTATTGTTACCATTTTTGATCCTCAAAATTGGATCCCGATCGTCTCTAGCGAAGAACCGACGTAGTCGCCATTTTTATAATGATTTGTCCGCCATGTGATACGGGAGACAACTCGGGAGACAACTAGAGTTGTCTCCCCTGTAGTACTGGCGCTCAAATCGCTAGCAGCCGAAACTATTATGGGATATTGCGTGGCAGTCTGAAGTGAAAATTGCGCCTTTTTTGCCGGAGTGAAAATCAAAGTGAAAATCATGAGCGTGTTACATCGCAGTGCCGACATAGACGTCAATGAGGTGGATAAGAGTATCAAAAATAAGTTTCATTGGTCATGGCTGGAGGACAATGACTGTCACGGGGATCACCTTTCAGACTACATAAGGAAACTCAATTTGCCAGGTTTGGCTGAATGTACCATTTGTAATGATAGAGTACGTTACGGCAGCTCAGGAAAAAAATCTTTACAAGCTCACGCAAAATCGGCAAAGCATCTGTCAAGACGCAAAAATAAACTGTCAAACCAGACACTGCCTGTATTATTTACAGCAACAAAATCCATACAGGAGTCTGAATAAATTGACAGAAATTAATTTTCAAAATAAGTTTGCTTATTTCAGAATCAGAATGAGGGTGTATTATGAAACAGGTTTTGCTTGAAAAACAACACAAAGAACGTAGTGACTTGCCAATCATATTTTCTTATTTTATTTGCCAGAAATTGGCTCGAATGCATCTCCAGCCATCTAGGACCCAGAGTTTGAATTTGGCACCTGTCCGTCAGTCCGAGACTGGTAAAAAATCAAACGGACTGGTGTGAGTGACTGAACAACAAGTCCGTCGTACTGAGAAAAAAAAAGCTCTCAGTTCATTGTGTAAACTATTTCTCTGGATATATCCGCACAATTTGTAAAGAATGAAAAATGAAATGTCTGTTTTCGGTTACCCGACCAAGTCTAAATAAATCGTGGGAGTCTAAAACAATTTCCAGCAAATTCCGACGAAATCATGCACGGCCGCGTTTTACGACAACAACAACAACCGTAAAGCGGTGCGAATACTGTCAGCATACCGTAAAGTGTGACTGTAATGCAGCATGGCAATGCAGGTTGGCGATCTTTTCAGAAAATAAAACTCCCAATTCCAGGTCGGGAATCGAGAAATCAGCACTATAAATACGCTTCAGTCGACCTGATCATGTTTACCAGGACAATTTTAAACATTGTCTCCATCAACTTCGAAAGAAATCTACAGATTTTTTGGCTTGAAATGGCGTTTGTTGAAGCAGTGTTTTTCGCGACGACATGCACGTGCAGTCAAAGTCGCCGTCAACGTCTAGCCGACGGGGTTTGTCATCTGTGATTATCTTCACACGCGCTCAAGAAATTCAAGAAATGCACAGTTATTAATTTCTTATTTAGTAGAGCACAGAGCACAAAATATTCATGATGACAAATGTTCCCACATCATCTTTTATTTAATATTAACGGACTAGTAAAAATATTTGCGGACTGGTTACATTTTTGGCTCACCAGTCCGGCGGACTGGTTCAAATTTTTCTTAAATTCGAACACTGGGACTCCAGAGCTTCCAGGGGCCTAGGCGGCCCGTGGACCCCGGCCTAAAGTGCTAGGATAGTATTTTCAGGTTTTTTGACAAAAGTCCACTTACATCACTGCATTAGGCTGGGGGCCGCCGCCAGAAACCCTAGATGCTCTGTGGTGCAATCTGAGCCATTTGGGGATGAAAATTCTAAGTTCCTAGCACAGGGTATTTTTATATAGCATTCAGCTACCCCATCCCAGTCACCCCATTTAGCCCATGAAGCCAGATTCCC
Organism: Hanleya hanleyi; assembly: GCA_036873755.1. NCBI lineage: Eukaryota > Metazoa > Mollusca > Polyplacophora > Lepidopleurida > Hanleyidae > Hanleya > Hanleya hanleyi. The sequence goes on from JAVTVY010017920.1 coordinate 68,619, forward strand.
ATCAAGCTTACATAACAATATCAAACAGATGGATTAAAACAAAAATCAACACTAAGTAAGAACTTGGTAGATTTTGAAGTGGAAGCTAAACAAATAGGCTTATGCTGTGTGAAGAAATTTGACATGGCCTAAACTGTTCTGAAATCTGGACTGAACATCATGCCAAATCTACATAAAATCTTTTGGGGGGGGGGGGGGATTATCTTTATGCTCGAAATTGTATCCGGATAATTGCAAAAATAGGTTCATTTAAAGTTATTTCCGTGTTGACAATTAATTGTCACTTAATATGCCGTCATTGGCTTCAACGGGTGAATTTGATGACGCCGTTGTCGTTTGACGTTGTTGTTGTAACTGGCACTGCATCGAAATTGTTCGACATAAGTCACATTTTGAGTCGCTGTCATTAATATTCGGCGGCACTGTACTGACAGCATCGCCATCCCCGTCAAAAGATCATCTTTTATTTCATTTGAAGGCTTCGCTCAGACTCAGTTGTCAACATTTCATTTCAAAAATTCCCCCTCAATCCCGACAGTCATTCTGTTTTGTCAACGACTGAAAGCGGAAGCCGCGTCCCAATGTACGACGCTTCTGATTGGCTCATCTATTCTATTCAACCAATCAACAGGATTATAACATCGCAAAATTGAAAACAGGCCATGTTATGCAGTGTATAGATTCCGTTACCACAAGATTAGAAGACATTTTCCGATAAAGATTTCCTTTCATGATCTTTATTTCTCATATTCTGCTTCAAGCATGACGAAAATTAAACACACGAAGTCGGATTACATTATATATTGCTTGCATTGCAACCAAATTGAACTATAGCTTTATTTTCCCCCCCTGGATATGCCAAAAACACCCGGCGGCACAACCTCCAACAGGTGTACGTATACCGCCGGCCGCCGGCTCTTGTGGAGAACCCTGCTTTGTAGGCAAAAATATCTGCCTCAGTTTTTAAAAAAATTGCAGAGAATCATTTTATTAACTTTGTTTAGCCTAAGTACAGATATATAAATATTACATGAACATATCTGAATTTGAACTTGTGTATTGACTTGTCACTTCTTCTCTGACAGGTGTAAAGAACTGTGATCCCAAAGGTCCGTTGATGATGTATGTATCCAAGATGGTACCCACCTCAGACAAGGGCCGTTTCTACGCATTTGGTAGAGTGTTTTCTGGCTGCGTGTCGACTGGACAGAAAGTCAGAATCATGGGCCCCAATTATGTACCCGGCAAGAAGGATGACCTCAACGAGAAGAGCATCCAGAGGTTTGTCTCTATAGTCTTCTAACACTGAATTACAGTATTAAATCTGTGAACATCAATTTGAATTCTTTTGTAAGGCTGCTGTATCCTAATTATTTGTTTCTCTTGAGCTTGATTGTGAAAAAAGAAATGCTGAGTTCGATAATTATTTATTATTAATTATGAATGCAGCAAACCAACACATGTGAATTTGAAGAAAGGGGATATTTCACACCTAAAAATGTTAAAAGCTGCATGAATTTTAATTATTTGCCCCTCAAATTAAGATACAAGAGGGTCATGAGAAACGAACAATTAACTAACAGTGGCCTAATCCAGTTTAAGCGATTGACTCATCTTCCAAAAGTATTGGACAGTTCCATTCAATGTGTGAAATTCTGTATTGAAAAGCAAGTCTTGCAATCCTGCTTGGACATTAGATGAACCATGCTTAGCGTGAGGTGATCAATTTTAATGGAGCTGTATAGAACTAAACATAGGATAGCAACAGGACTGAGTGGGAACAGAATCTGATAATTTGATGTTACAGGAAGGCTAATAATTTTATGAATGACTGCTATATTCACATTTCACAGAACTATATTGATGATGGGTCGTTACACAGAGCCTATTGAAGACGTACCATGTGGGAACATATGTGGGTTGGTTGGTGTGGATCAGTACCTCATCAAAACTGGAACCTTGTCCACATTCAAACATGCCCATAACATGAAGGTAAAGTGGGAAGATGGTATTTCAGCTGATGTTCTAGACAGTCGTATTGGGTATGAAGATGGCAATCTTGGGCAGATGCCAATTCCAGTTGAGTAGGTTGGCAAAGTTGGGGAAAGATGGACCCTATTCCTTTTGAGGTCAAGGTCACTGTGGCCAAAAAAGCAGTAAATCTTTGAAAAATATGATGTTTATGCTAGAAGTACAGTTCAGATATTTGGATGCCAATGGCGAAAAAGCCTGTTGATTATTACCTCAACCAATTTCGGCCAACAGGTATTGTCTGCTTTGTCTGTCCGTTGATCTGTCTGTCTGTATGTCCATCAACTATCGTCTCCAAGAAAACTTTTTAGATGAGTAGAAATCCACTGGATAACAATTATCTCCATGCTGTGGGGCCTAAAATACATGTATTTTGTTTCTGGTATTCTTAGGCATTAACCATCTAGGTATTTTGGACATCTTACCTGTTGACTCCAGTTCCTCTACATTGAAAGAGGGGGTGGGGAGGCAGAGATCATTGAATCCTATTTGTAACATAATTGCAATACTCAAGGTATGATGTGTATGTTCTGTTTAGATTCACAAGTTTTACCCATCAGTTTCTACTGTTTTCAGATGATGAAGTTTTCTGTGAGCCCTGTTGTACGAGTGGCTGTGGAAGCCAAGAACCCAGCTGAATTGCCAAAGTTAGTGGAAGGTCTCAAACGTTTGGCCAAATCAGACCCCATGGTTCTGGTAAGTTCATTATGTCCTCAGAGGTACATGCAGTAACATATTCTCTATTAGATGGCAGCCCTCATAGAAGGCATATAGCTGTTATATTTTTGCAACCGTCCTATATTTTAGTGTAAGTGAGATAATGTTCTGTGAATATATATATTTTAGAGAAATGACAAAGAGCTATACTGAAGAGAGAAGAATCAGTATCATTTATTATAGCTATCAACAACAAGACTTCAGATGTAATGCTTCATCTCTCCTGAATTTGAAAACTATTGATTTCACTTCAAATTTTTAGTGAAAACGTAAATGAGTGATATCGATTGTGAGGTCACTTTTACTTTATTTTAATGCATTTTTTCAGCTACGGCAGTTACAGAGTTGTCTCCCCTAGAGGATTTGTTCACTAGTTGTCTCTCCCATTTTTGCAGTTCAACTGTTCATCTGTCATGTCTTTTACCCCTTTATCTTGGGGAGACCGCTTCTTCGTGATGTTCGTGAAAAAACTTGTTGGCATTTATATAATAAGCACAATCATATTGGGTCATTTTGTTTCTGTTTGAATGACACTCACAAAGTATCATACCTGAATCCGAAATAGAAGCCATTGTGGTTCACTCTTATGTAAACAGGGATGAGACAGTACTGACGTTTTTTGTTTTTGTTTTGGCAATTTTTGTGATTAAAACTTTCTGGCTTGGTCTGAAATTTAAAAGAGGACTATTGTGAGGGGGTTGAGATATCTTCAGCTGTTTTGAGATAATATTTTCCTGCTGCCCTGTGTAAATCATGCTTTTCACATTTTCTTCTTTCCACATTGAGAAATTTTGCTCTAATGAATATACTTTGTTTCAAATAAGTAAAAGTCTTTCCTTGTTTTGTCTCCTCTGACTTTCTAGAAAAGCCAGTGGGCTATATGTGAGCCCACAGCTCTGGTTTTTCACAACAACAACAAAAAAATCTATAAAGGCAATTATTTTTCATCATTATAAATGCACAAACGAATAAAATTGGTAAAAAAATCCTATATTCCCTGTATTTTTGCTCATCTGGTCCATTGGAACATTGGGTGCATCAACCAATGAGCGAACAAAACCAATCCCAATTACTACAGGACACAGCTCAGCTGTTCGATCATGGTGCATCTGGAAAAGAGTACTCTTTAACAGCGCCATTCCTTCCCTACCCTGTGCCAGCAAGTCATTGTCAGACTTGCATGTACGCTTGTAGTATGAAATTTCGACTGATCAAATTACTGCCAGGGCTGCCGGGAGGCATGAAACATGGTGGAAATGTCTTGTATTTGAGAAGCAGAGTGGGAGAATTTGGCATTGGAAAACATAAGAAGATGGGTGAAGAGGAAATATTGAATGAATTGACATGATTGAATGGGGCCTAATGTTACTGGTTTGTATTGTAGATCATGATGGAAGAGACTGGTGAACACATCATTGCTGGTGCTGGAGAACTTCACTTGGAAATCTGTTTGAAGGATTTGGAAGAAGACCATGCCGGTATAGAACTGAAGAAAGGTGATCCCCTGGTATCTTACAGGGAGACTGTGACCACGGTATCTAGCCAAACCTGTCTCTCAAAGTCCCCCAATAAACACAACCGATTGTACATGACAGCTGGACCCTTACCTGATGAGCTGCCAGAGGCTATAGATAATGTAAGTGAATTCTTAGATAAATAATTGCTCAATAGAAATAGTTCCTGGGATAACAATGTTGTATATACATGTAGGTTTTACTGTACCAATTTACCCGTAGAATAATCTGCGATGTGTTCAAAACATCGGCATACATGTCCATACTTAAAGACCGCGGTTGTTCTGAAAACTGTGTCCTTGTTGTTTACATCTATTTGTCATATCGATACTGCAGAAAGTATTTATTTATCTCTTTCTTGGGAACAATTGCTCATCAATATTTTCAAGTGAAATAGTACGATGGGTCATTCAATTGAAAACTGGACCAAAGAATTAAGCAATTTTACGTCTGCGAATCATATGAACACGTCCTGTGTATAGACCAGTACAAGCTGCTGCTGTTCAGAGCACATGGCGAACGTTAGCAACCAATCAGCGGGGTCTGAAATAATTATTCTAAGCTTACAATCCAAACTTTGTCACATCATTAGATTCGTCATTAATTATCAAGATGGTTGAAATGCTTGTCATTCGTCCAGAGCTACCAGTTGCTTTTACTAGCTTGGTTAATCTCAGAGAAGGCCCAATGATTGATATAATTCAAACAGAGATCCCACTCTGAAAGTCACATCAGGTCAAATCATATCTACAGTGGAAGTTGACAGCCCAAATCACATCTTTTACATTTGGACTGTTGCCTATCCGCGAAAGTGCTTTGAATAACACAAGGCTATTCTATGGATAACAACTTCTTTATCCATAGAATAGCCTTGTGTTATATACGCCGACTTCTAAATGCCTATCAAAGAAAAAAGAAAGTGCTTTGAATGTAAAACTGGGCAACTCACGTGAACGATAAGGCATTTAACGTAAAAAAAACTTTTCAAATTAATACCACATATAGATATGCAGTTGGCCATTATCAGCTGGATGTGAACTTTTGTTGATATGACTATTGTTACCTGTTCAGGGAGACATCTACCCCAGACAAGATATAAAAGAGCGGGCCCGTATTCTCGCAGACAAGTATAACATGGACGTGAATGAGGCTCGTAAGATCTGGTGTTTTGGTCCCGAGGGAACCGGCCCTAACCTGTTGATGGATGTGAGCAAGGGTGTGCAGTACCTTAACGAGATCAAGGATAGTGTCGTGGCTGGATTCCAGTGGGCAACCAAGGAGGTAAACTAGATCGGAATCATGCCTGCCCTGTTAGGGGTGGACTCAGATTTTTGTGTGCATCTAAAGCCAGACTTTGGGGTTTTCCTTACTGCCATGAATAGTTGTCTTGAACAAAACCCATAAGTACATATTTATCTGAGCACCTGTTCGCACCATTGTTCCAAAGACTTCGGCCAGTTATGGAATTTTAAATTAAAACGCCATCAACTTCAATGGAAAAACCTTGTAAATTCACAGAGTTGATACGGTCATGGAGAATCCTTAAAAATGATGGAATTTGAAAATTATTTTTCCTGACTTAAATCATGGTATGAAAGTCATGGATTATTGTCATTGTAACAGTTATGATAAAAATTCAATTGAACTTTAGAGTGTCAGGTCAATATTCTTCAGAAAATTTTACCATGAACGTGATTCCCTTGACCTACTTAATTTTTAATTCGCAGGTCTGTTTCATGGATTTCGAAATGAACAGACTAATCTGGGGAGATAACTTTAGTTTTGGAATTCCCCTAAAACCCCAGAATGCATTGGGGCAGAATTGCGCAGTGATTAATTAGAAGCCACCTTGACATCAAATTCTAGTTGATCCGGGGGTGCCCAAATTTATTATAACAAGAAGTTGACAAAATGGTCTAAAATCATGCAGATAGTCCATTATTTCTTCGTTATTTCAGTGATTTTAGACAGTGTTCAAATTTATTAGAACAGCCAATTGAATTTTGTCCCCAAAATTGGGGGTGATTGAATTTTGATAGATTGAATTATTAGAGGGATTGCGATAATCCCATAATACCATAAAACAATATGAATTAATGGGTTACAGGTATGCACTAGCATATATTGAAGGTTGTGAGGCTCCTGTTAAAAGCTTCATTGTTTTCTTTTACAGCTGTGTTTGCATGTCTAAGATATAAAGTCTGATTCTTTTGATTCAGCCTTCTCATTAACATTTGGAGTAGAAGGCCAATGTAAAAAGTGATTGAATACATTGTTGTGGTTGATGACTGCAGATCAGCAGACATTTTTAGCCCACCATCACCAGATGGTGGTGATGGTGGGCTGTTCAAATCGCTTTTCGTCCGTGGTCCGTCATCCGGCGTCCGTTGTCCGTCCGTAAACAATTCTTGTTATCGCGATTTCTCAGGAACTACTTTATGGATCTTTCTCAAATTTGGTACACAGATTCCCCTTGGGGTCTAGTTGTGCAAGATACCTTTTCTGGTCCGATTCGAAATTCCAATATGGCCACCAGGCAGCCATCTTGGATTTCCCCATGAAACCTTGTTATCGTGATTTCTGAGGAACTACTGCATGGATCTTTCTCAAATTTGGTACACATGTTCCCCTTGGGGTCTAGTTGTGCAAGATACCTTTTCTGGTCCGATTCGAAAATCCAATATGGGCCACCAGGCAGCCATCTTGGATTTCCCCATGAAACCTTGTTATCGCGATTTCTCAGGAACTACTGCATGGATCTTTCTCAAATTTGGTATACAGGTACCCCTTGGGGTCTAGTTGTGCAAGATACCTTTTCTGGTCCGATTCGAAAATCCAATATGGCCACCAGGCATCCATCTTGGATTTCCCCATGAAACATTGTTATCGTCATTTCTCAGGAAGTACTGCATGGATCTTTCTCAAATTTGGTACACAGGTTCCCCTTGGGGTCTAGTTGTGCAAGATACCATTGCTGGTCCGATTCGAAAATTCAATATGGCCGCCAGACAGCCATCTTGGATTTTCCCATGAAACTTTATCATTTCTCCGGAAGTTCTTCATGGATCTTTCTCAAATTTGGTACACAGGTTCCCGTTAGGGTCTAGTTGTGCAAGATACCTTTTTCGGTCCGAATCGAAAATCCATAATGGCCACAAGGCGGCCATCTTGGATTTCCCCATGAAACCTTGTTATCGCGATTTCTCAGGAACTACTGCATGGATCTTTCTCAAATTTGGTACACATGTTCCCCTTGGGGTCTAGTTGTGCAAGACACCTTTTCTGGTCCGGTTCGAAAATCCAATATGGCCACCAGGCAGCCATCTTGGATTTCCCCATGAAACCTTGTTATCGCGATTTCTCAGGAACTACTGCATGGATCTTTCTCAGATATGGTACACATGTTCCCCTTGGGGTCTAGTTGTGCAAGATACCTTTTCTGGTCCGATTCGAAAATCCAATATGGCCACCAGGCAGTCATCTTGGATTTCCCCCATGAAACCTCGTTATCGCGATTTCTCAGGAACTGCTGCTTGGATCGTTCTCAAATTTGGTACGCAGGTTCCCGTTAGCGTCTAGTTATGCAAGATACCTTTTTCGGTCAGAATCGAAAATCTAATATGGCCACAAGGCGACCATCTTAGATTTCCCCATGAAACCTTGTTATCGAGATTTCTCAGGAACTACTGCATGGATCTTTCTCAAATTTGGTACACAGGTTCCCCTTGGGGTCTAGTTGTGCAACATACCTTTTCTGGTCTGATTCGAAAATCCAATATGGCCACAAGGCAGCCATCTTGGATTTCTCCATGAAACCTTGTTATCGCGATTTCTCAGGAACTACTGCATGGATCTTTCTCAAATTTGGTACACAGGTTCCCCTTGGGGTCTAGTTGTGCAAGATACCTTTTCTGGTTCGATTCGAAAATCCAATATGGCCAACAGGCAGCCATCTTGGATTTCCCCATGCAACATTGTTATCATGATTTCTCAGGAAGTACTGCAGGGATCTTTCTCAAATTTGGTACATAGGTTTCCCTTGGGGTCTAGTTGTGCAAAATAGCTTTTTTGGTCCGATTCGAAAATCCAATATGGCCACCAGGCGCCCATCTTGGATTTTCCCATGAAACTTTGTTATTGTGATTTCTCAAGAAGTACTCTATGGATCTTCCACAAATTTGGTACACAGGTTTAGTTGTTTAAGATACCTTTTTTGGTCCGATTCGAAAATCCAATATGGCCGCCAGGTGGCCATCTTGAATTTCTCCTTGAAACAATGTTATGGTGAATTCTCAGGAAATATTTCATGGATCTTTCTGAAATTTGGTACACAGGTCCCACTTGGGGTCTAGTTGTGCAAAATACCTTTTTTGGTCAGATTCGAAAATCCAAGTTACGCTTCAAATTAATACAGTATTCCCAAGTTGTGACGTTGCATCACAAGAGTCGGCGGATCAAACGGTGGGGCATATTCTATATATTGACTATAGAGAATATCCATACCTTCACCTTCCATATCAAGGAGTTCAAATAATTCGAAATTAAAATGTATTTCTTCAAATTTTAAATCAGTTTTCTTTAGTCAATGCAGTTGCAAGTGAACTGCCCCACCGTTTCGTCTGCCGGCGGGTCGGCTACATGAAGGGACGGGACACTCTTGTGACACAACATCACAACTGGACAACTGTAGACTACTGCATGTTTCGATCCAAGGGAGATAATCAGGGTTCAGACACTTTCGAAGTTTCAACATTACTGCGCGGACTGGATCCCTTCAGTATTATGTATTGTACCATCTCACTATTTTCGAGCATGGTATCTTAAAAGAGATATCTCAAACTAGCCCAGTAAACAGAACAGAATTAGCATTCGTTCCTAATTATAAAATCTTAAAGAGTTTTTCATAGCTCATGCCAAAGTGTCAAAGACATTTGTCTTCGCTTCCAGTACCCAATGATGACACGTGCAAAACAAAATAAAAAAATTTACTACAAAATGAAGACGAAAGATCCTCCGTACATGTACATTCACTTTCAGACTAACTTTGCTCATTTCTCTTGTACT